>APFE030341210.1:8602-34182 GCA_000404065.3 Pinus taeda
TGTTATGCTTCTTTACTTGCAAAGCAATACCGAACCAAGAATATGCGCGGAAAAATACCGAGAACACAGAATATGTTTAAGAAAATATACCCAGAACATAGAATAGCAAAGATTTTATTACTCAAAGAGAAATGTTCACAGGCCTCTTCGAGGGGGCAACCTCCAATAGAGCAGAGCTCGATTACAAACAAGACACGATGCCCCTCGCAGGGAGTCTCTATCCTTTATATATGACTCCTACATGCAATACCACGGGCCAATACCGTGGGTTTTATTAATACCATGAACCTTTATTTAATACTACTGCCCATTTACAACTAATTGTGGTCCCATTTGCAACTAACTGGGTTAACCACTTACAATTATTAATATGGGCTTTATTGACTCTTGACTATGACGTTATCCCATGACATGAATAAGGGGGTTAGGGTGGGACCCTAACACTTTTATAGTCCTAGGCCTTCCCCAATACCATGGTTCAAAACCATAACATTTCAATACCATGAACCCAAAACAATGGATCGACACAATTGACGAGATGCCATGGTCCAAAACATAGGTTCAAGTTCCAAGATATAACTGCCATGGACCAAAAGAATGATCACCAACATATACGCGCTTTTGTAAAGTATAACCCACGTGTATACGCGTTTTCGTCTAGATGAACCTGCGTATATGTATTTTTCTACTTTCTGAGCGCCTGAACTGAGATCTGTTACCAAAGAAGGTTGCCATCAAGGAAAACACCTGTGCCATAGCTCCAAACCTGTGCCATAACGCCAGCAACAATCATGTGCCATATGCCCAATGTTATGACACTTGAAACATTCTACATTGTTCATGAATAAAATTTCATGATTTCTTCCTGTAAAATTGTTTCTTGGAGGTTGCCGGAGACTATAACATCTATCTCTATGAAATGCATTACAGTCTTTTGCCATATGACCAAAGTTTGAACAAGAATAACAATAACCAAAAGATGAACTTTGGTACCTGGGAGATGGAGGTTTCCTTGATGTACTTCTGAAGCCTTTCTGCCTTGAGATCCTTTGATGATAACCATTGCCTCTTGCCTTTTTGACATCATCAACATTTCTTCTTGGAGCTGGTTTTCTACTTGAAGTAGGATTTCTTCTATTGTAGCCTTGATTTTTCTCCTTGCCTTTGCTGGAACTAAGAGCATCACAATTTCTTTCTGGCTTCTTCACATCTCTTTTGCTTAGAGCATTTTCATTCTTGTTTGATGGTTCACCTGCATACCTGAGTCCTGATTTATCAGATGGACACCTGTGATAGCTGAGCATGTCATCCAAGGCTTGAGAGCTCTTCATGATTTTGTTCATCCCTTCAAACTTTTTCATGAGGAGGACAATCAATTCTTCCAATCTTTCACACTCATTATTCTTCTTTGTAAGTTGTTCCTCAGTTTCTTCCTTGCTACGAGCAGCTTCAGATGCTACTATTTTAAGGGAGATGATATCTGACTTCATTTTGGAGATTACTTCATTCTTTGCTTGACTTCTCTTCATTTTATTCTCAGCTTCTTGTGCTTGTTTCCTGGCTTCTTCTAATTCAGACTTAAGGGAGGAGACCTCTACCTTGTACTATCCAATCTCTTCTACAAGTTTGTTCACTCTCTTGTGCCTTTGTTCAAGTTGACTTGACAAGATGTCTTCCTGCTTCTTTGCTTTATTCAACTGATTTGTCATGGATATGACTTCTTCGTGATGCTTCCTTTTTCTTTGATCAAGTTCCTTCTTAAGCTTGGCGAGCTCTTCATCCCTTTCTTGTACTTGAAGTTTGATGAGGTCAACCTTCTCATTTTCAGCTTCTATGATGGGTTCATACTTTCCTTCTTGACTGATGGTCATGGTCAGTGCTCCCTTTGTGTGAAGGTCATGAAGTCTGTCCTATATATCTTTTGTTGATGAATATTTTCCTAGATTCTTCTTTACAGAATCAGCTAGTCCATCCAAGATTGTCTTTGCTTCTTTTGCATTGTACTCCTTGGATTCTCCATCCATCTTACTATCATCAATCACTGATTCCGAAATTTCAATCCCTTCAGACTGTAACAAAGTCCTCATTTTTATTTCTCATATATCAAAGTTCCGATTGAACCTTGGAGCCTCAAATAGAATGCTTTCAAATAGATTATCTTCTCTTTTAATAGTAGAGGGAGACAGATTTTAGCAGGATTGGTGACTTTTTTCTTTGACCTTGCCATTATTTACAGTGCCTCAAAATACTTGACTGTGTATTTTAAAAATCACTGATTGTTTTTTTCAGCAGTAACACAAAAAGAACTTCGAGGAATACCTGGATTCTTTTTCCTGAGAATTCACTTTGCTGGAGAAGATTTACTGCTGCAACAAAAGGAACCTTCCTTCAGCTTCTTTACAACTTCAAAGAGCCTGGATCTTCTCTGATACCATGTTGGAAATTTCTGGTAATTTCAAACACAAATTAACTGAATACAGAGCAATTCTTTGTTTTTCTCCTCAGGATCTTTTGCACAGGGAAGCCAAATAAAAAAAATTCTGAGTAGAGCATTACATACACCCACAAAATCTTTGTATTCATTAAAACAAAATTCCTGATACAAGATTCATCCTCTTACAGAGGCATTACACAACTGTTGTTACCCAAAGGTCTTCCTCACATAGAGGGATTCACCAACACTGTTTCAGATGCAGTTCCAAAAACAACAAAAGAAGTCTTCCTCACAAAGAGGGATTTACCAGCACTACTTTTACAAAAAATATCTTCCTCACACAGAGGGATTCTCCAAGAGATTATGTTGAAGAGCATCTTCCTCTTAACAAGAGAGATTCACCAGCGTACGCTGAAAAGCATCTTCCTCTTGACAGAGGGATTCAACAAGAGACTCTGCTAAAAAGCACCTTCCTCTTTAACAGAGGGATTTACCAAAAGACTGTGTTGAAAAACACCTTCCTCTTTAACAGAGGGATTCACCAAGAACTTTCACCAAAATTTACTCTGCCTCTTTTACAAATAATTTTACAGTGCTGTGTAAAATCTTCATTCACTGCTGTGTGAAAATTTTTTACATTCACTGCTGTAAAATAAAAATTTTCTTACACAATCTGATTGCATTTGCACTGCATTTCAAAATCCCAACAAAACAAAATTTACATAACTCTTTTCACTACTATTAAAAAAGAAAACTTACTTTTACTGCTCTAGAATACATTTCAAAAAAAAAAAAAAAAAAAAAAACTTGGCTCACCCTTTTCACGCTTCTGCGCTTGATGCATTACATATTAACCAATAAAATTTTATATGCACTGTCTATACATTTCAAAATGTCTTCTCTGGAAAAATTAATCCTAGCTCTAGTTTCATTTTCTTCGCACTGCTGTGCTCCCCTGTTTTTCTTCTTCGCTGCTGCGAGTTATCCCCATTTTCATTCAACCATCGCGCTGCTTGCATTCACATTGTTGTGCATTAAAATTCCTCACATGGGCGCTGCCGCGTCTCCCATTTCTTTTATTTATTTCGCAGTGTTGTGCCCTTACCCTCACACACTGTTGTACACTTCACATTTTTTTAGCGTTGTGCGTTTCTGGTTTTTCATTTGCTGCTGCAAACCCTCACATTCATCCAGTGTGCAATGAACATTCAAAAGCATTACAGTCGCGAGCCCACTCTCTTTTTTATTACACACACAACTCATATGTTAAAATCATTAAAAAATATAGGGCGTTGACTTGCCCATACCATTCTTTAATTCGCTATGCTTCCATGCAAACAAGAATTAAAAACGTTTACTAACTTTTACCTACGACTATGAAAAATCATTAAATGCATTAAATGAAAGCCGACGGTAAAATAAAAAACTAATGTTCTGGCAGGTTGAATGAGATCCATGTGCATTGACCTGATCGGGCGCATTTCGCATCCTTCAGCCACACAAAACAAACGATTTTTAACGTCCGGGAGATGGGCAGTTTTGTGTTCGTACTGAGGACGCGTGGCTGGAGCGGATTGTGTCAGAAGCTTCCAGGGAAAAACAACCTTTTGCAAAAGGCGGTGCGATATGGCTTAATAGTTTTCTGAAGTAGTTTTCCGGTCACCATTTAATGGTCGTTGTTGCTATGGCGGATTCCAGCAATTAACTCGCTGCCGTCGCTGTCCCTGCACGAATCCACCAACATTGCACGCAGTTGGAATTAATATTCCAACACTCCCCTTTAATTTCAACTGCCGGGCATTATGACATACCCAAACACTTCCTCAAGAATTCATAACTTTTCTGCCTATTCGTATCAAATTTCCTCTCATTGATTTCACTGCTTTGCTCAGGCACTCCAATCATGTAATATCCTCTTTCTCTCTGCCTGAGGAAATATTTCCAATCTTTGCACCTCCAAGCTATCCTGCAACCTTTTCTTCTCTGCTCTTATGGAAGATTTAATTCCTTATCTCTCCCCTATAAGAAGATCTTCATCAAAGAATATAGTTCAGCAATAATGATGAAAAATTACAAACTCCCCTTAACTGTATGCATTGTCTTCTTTCAGCAAAGTTTTCTTAAAAGAAACTTAGATCGACTGGAGAGCTCAAGGGAATTTCAGACTGTATTTCCTTCCTTCTCCATACTTTTGTAACTTTCTTCTTTTGCATGGTCTAGCTTGTGTAAGAGCCCATGTTAAGTTAAAATCACGTGCCATATGCCCAATGTTATGACACTTGAAACATTCTACATTGTTCATGAATAAGATTTCATGATTTCTTCCTGCAAAATTGTTTCTTGGAGGTTGTCAGAGACTATAACATCTATCTCTATGAAATTCCTTACAGTCTTTTGCCATATGACCAAAGTTTGAACAAGAATAACAATAACCAAAAAATGAACTTTGGTACCTAGGAGATGGAGGTTTCCTTGATGTACTTCTGAAGCCTTTATGCCTTGAGATCCTTTGATGATAACCATTGCCTCTTGCCTCTTTGACATCATCAAAATTTCTTCTTGGAGCTGGTTTTCTACTTGAAGTAGGATTTCTTCTATTGTAGCCTTGATTTTTCTCCTTGCCTTTGCTGGAAATAGGAGCATCACAATTTCTTTCTGGCTTCTTCACATCTCTTTTTCTTAGAGCATTTTCATTCTTGTTTGATGGTTCACCTGCATACCCGAGTCCTGATTTATCAGATGGACATCTGTGATAGCTGAGCATGTCATCCAAGGCTTGAGAGCTCTTCATGATTTTGTTCATCCCTTCAACCTTTTTCCTGAGGAGGACAATCTCTTCTTCCAATCTTTCACACTCATTATTCTTCTTTGAAAGTTGTTCCTGAGTTTCTTCCTTGCGACGAGTAGCTTCAGATGCTACTATTTTAAGGGAGATGATATCTGACTTCATTTTGGAGATTACTTCATTCTTTGCTTGACTGCTCTTCATTTTCTTCTCAGCGTCTTGTGCCTGTTTCCTAGATTCTTGTAATTCAGACTTAAGGGAGGAGACCTCTACCTTGTACTGTCCAATCTCTTCTACAAGTTTGTTCACTCTCTTGTGCCTTTGTTCAAGTTGACTTGACAAGATGTCTTCCTGCTTCTTTGCTTTATTCAACTGATTTTTCATGGATATGACTTCTTCATGATGCTTTCTTTTGCTTTGATCAAGTTCCTTCTTAAGCTTGGCGAGCTCTTCATCCCTTTCTTGTACTTGAAGTTTGATGAGGTCAACCTTCTCATTTTCAGCTTCTATGATGGGTTCAAAATTTCCTTCTTGACTGATGGTCATGGTCAGTGCTCCCTTTGTTTGAAGGTCATGAAGTCTGTCCCATATATCCTTTGTTGATGAATATTTTCCTAGATTCTTCTTTATAGAATCAGACAGTCCATCCAAGATTGTCTTTGCTGCTCTTGCATTGTACTCCTTGGATTCTTCATCCATCTTACTATCATCAATCACTGATTCCCAAATTTCAATCCCTTTAGACTGTAAGAAAGTCCTCATTTTTATTTCCCATATATGAAAGTTCCCATTGAACCTTGGAGCCTCAAATAGAATGCTTTCAAATAGATTATCTTCTCTTTTAATAGTAGAGGGAGAAAAATTTTAGCAGGATTGGTAACTTTCTTCTTTGACCTTGCCATTCTTTACAGTGCCTCAAAATACTTGATTGTGTATTATAAAAATCACTGACTGTTTTTTCAGCAGTAACACAAAAAGAACTTCAAGGAATACCTGGATTCTTTTTCCTGAGACTTCACTTTGCTGGAGAAGATTTACTGCTGCAACAGAAGGAACCTTCCTTCAGCTTCTTTACACCTTCAAAGAGCCTGGATCTGCTCTGATACCATGTTGGAAATTTCTAGTAATTTCAAACACAAATTAACTGAATACAGAGCAATTATTTGTTTTTCTCCTCAGGATCTTTTGCACAGGGAAGCCAAATAAAAACATTTCTGAGCAGAGCATTACATACACCCACAAAATCTTTGTATTCATTAAAACAAAATTCCTGATACAAGATTCATCCTCTTACAGAGGGATTACACAACTGCTGTTACCCAAAGGTCTTCCTCACATAGAGGGATTCACCAACATTGTTTCAGATGCAGTTCCACAAACAACAAAAGAAGTCTTCCTCACACAGAGGGATTTACCAGCACTGCTTTTACAAAAAATATCTTCCTCACACAGAGGGATTTACCAGCACTGCTTTTACAAAAAATATCTTCCTCACACAGAGGGATTCTCCAAGAGATTATGCTGAAGAGCATATTCCTCTTAACCAGAGGGATTCACCAACGTACGCTGAAAAGCATCTTCCTCTTGACAGAGGGATTCACCAAGAGACTGTGCTAAAAAGCACCTTCCTCTTTAACAGAGGGATTTACCAAAAGACTGTGCTGAAAAGCACCTTCCTCTTTAACAGAGGGATTCACCAAGAACTTTCACCAAAAATTACTCTGCCTCTTTTACAAATAATTTTACAGTGCTGTGTAAAATCTTCATTCACTGCTGTGTGAAATTTTTTTTACATTCACTGCTGTAAAATAATTTTTTTTTTAAACAATCTGATTGCATTCGCACTACATTTCAAACTTCCAACAAAACAAAATTTACATAACTCTTTTCACTACTGTGTGAAAAAAAAACTTACTTTTATTGATGTAGAATACATTTCAATAACAAAACAACAAAGAAAAAAACTTGGTTCACCCTTTTCACGCTTCTGCGCTTGATGCATTACATATTCACCAATAAAATTTTATATGCACTGTCTGCACATTTCAAAATGTCTTCTCTGGAAAAATTAATCATAACTCTGGCTTCATTTTCTTCGCACTGCTGTGCTCCCCTGTTTTTCTTCTTCGCCGTTGCGAGTTATCCCTATTTTCATTCAACCATCGCGCTGCTTGCATTCACATTGTTGTGCGTTAAAATTCCTCACATGGGCGCTGCTGTGTCTCCCATTTCTTTTCTTCATTTCACACTGTTGTGCCCTTACCCTCACACACTGTTGTACACTTCACATTTTTTTGACGCTGTGCGTTTCTGGTTTTTCATTTGTTGCTGCAAACCCTCACATTCATCCAGTGTGCAATGAACATTCAAAAACATTACAGTCGCGAGCCCACTCTCTTTTTTTATTACACACAACTCATATGTTAAAAGCATTAAAAAAAATAGGGCGTTGACTTTCACATACCATTCTTTAATTTGTTATGCTTTCGTGCAAACAAGAATTAAAATCTTTTACTAATTTTTACCTACGACTATGACAAATCATTAAATGCATTAAAAGAAAGCCGGCGGTAAAATCAAAAACTAATGTTTTGGCACGTTGAATGAGATCCATGTGCGTTGACCTGATCAGATGCATTTCGCATCCTTCAGCCACACAAACCAAACGATTTTTAACGTCCGGGATATGTGCAGCTTTGTGTTCGTACTGAGGACGCGTGGCTCGAGCGGATTGTGTCGGAGGCTTCCAAGGAAAAACAACCTTTTGCAAAAGGCGATGCGATATGGCTTAATAGTTTTCTGCACTAGTTTTTCGGTCACCATTTAATGGTCGCTGTTGCTATGGTGGATTCCAGCAATTAACTCGCTGTCGTCGCTGTCCATGCATGACATCCGCCAACACTGCACGCAGTTGGAATTAATATTCCAACAAACAAGCCTCTGGTTCTTACTTGCATACAATGCGTTATTTCCCAAAGCCTCTTAACAAGTCTTGCTATCAGTTGCCAGTCGCCCCTGATGTGCCTCACCTCTTGAGATTATGGTTCGCCATAGGAAATTTCAGTGGATATGATCGCTCCTTATATAACTTCGCTTTCTCTATTGAGACAGTGGATATTCTGGTTTTGCGAAACGTAACAATAGCTCTGAATGTTGCAATTGTTTACGAAAACATATCGGTTACTAAAGGCAGAGAGTTGTACATTTGCCTTGTCAGAACCTCCGAGACTGATGATCCCTTTATCTCTGCTATCGAGATCAGGATGCTCCAACATGGCATGTATAAAGACACTCGGCCAGGAACAATCTTGTTTGCATCAGGAAGACATGATGTTGGTGGAAATTCGACAGTGAGGTGAGCATTTTGAGCTTTTTATATTTACCCATGGAAATTGTTGGGGATTTTTCTGGTAAAATCCCAAAAACAAAAATTAACTGAATACATAGCAATGCTCTGTTTTTCTCCTCAGGATCTTTTGCACAGGGAAGCAAATAAAATTTATGAGAACATAGATTTTTCACACCAATAAAATCTTTATATTCATTAATAAAAAGCCTGATACATATTTCTTCCTCTTTCTCAGAGGGATTCACCAAAAACTTTTCACCAAAAACAAAATTACCCTGACTTTGTTACAAATGATTTTTCAGTGCTGTGTAAAATCTTCTTTCACTTCTGTGTGAAAAGTTTTTACATTTACTGCTGTAGAATAAAAATTCTTACATAAGTTTACTGTTGTAAAAAAAACTTTCACATTCACCCAAGAAGAATTTCTTACATGCCTTACTTGTTTTTCACATCGCATTTAAACAAAGTTTTCATTTATGTTGTTGCTTCACACCATACATTTAATTATGCATTTAAATGCATATATTCCTCAAGAATTCTCACTGTTGTGCATTGATTTCCCTGTTATTTCCTCTGCATCTGCGAGCCCTTTCTTCCCTGGTTTTCTATTCGCTGCTGCAAAAACCAAGTTGCTTCTCCACCCGTGTGTAATGATAATACAAAGTCAACACAAAACAAAACTATATGGCGTACATACCATATGGGTTAACAACAAAAATATTGCATGCCGTAAAAACTTTAAATACTTTACCTAAGACTATGACAAAGTATTAAATGTATTAAATGAAACGTGCGGTAAAAGTAAAAATAACATTCTGGTAGGTTGAAAGAGATCCTGATCCGTTGACTTGATCGGAGGCAATTGGGGTCCTACATCCACACAACCCAAACGAATTTTAGTGTTCGGGGAATGGGTGGTTTTGTGTTCGTACACAGGACGCATGTCAGTTAGTCGGCGTGTTCGGAGGCCCTCTGACAAATACCACTTTGTGCGAAAGGCGGTGTGATATGTAACTGGTGGTTTTGTGAAGTAGTTTTCCGGTTGCCGTTTAATGGACGTTGTTCAACTATCGGCGTCCGACAACGCACAGTTGAAAGTATATTTCAACAGAAATCAAGCCAGAAGAATTAAACCATATTAAATTTAAATCTCGCACTTCCACCTGCAATGAGACTTATTGATATTTGAACTAATTTTGATACATTGTGGTTGAGCAGTTGCAGTCTTTACATGTATATCTTTTTGTGGTTGATTAATTAGCAGGTATCCTTAGGACAAATTCGACCGCATCTGGACACCATCAACCGGATTAGACTATGATGCTGTCTCTTCATCTTATTTACAGAAGATAAGTTCAAAAAAGCCTATTTCAACAACCAATGCTGAAAACCATCCTCCAGCTGTTGTCTTGCAAACTGCGTGTGTCGTAAACAACTCGGACATCTTTTCATTGCAACAACTGATACCATCAGTGCGACAATATGGGAAACACACATTACTGCTTTTATATTTTGCAGAGATCGAGCCGTTGAATATGTCTAAAGTGATATCTTTTTCAGTCGTCATAGAAGGTGAATCAATGCAGGAAAACATTACTTTGTTAGGAAATTATTCCACTGAAGAGTTTAGAATCCAATCAAATAGTTCACCAACTTTTTTTAAACTTCTTGACGGCCATGACTCCACCCTTCCTATAATCAATGCATATGAGTATTACGAGGTAGTTTCGTCGGACGTGGCAACATTTCAGGATGACAGTAAGACTTGCACCCAATAAATTTCTTATAAGTAAATTACCGATATTATTTATAATCGATGGGTAACGAAAGTTTTCAAAGTGCAGTTGACGCTCTTAACGCTATCAAATATAGATTTGACATAAAAGATTGGATTTGTAACTGTTGAAATATTAATTTCAACTTGCCGTGCAGCAGCATTAAAACGGAAACTTTAAAAACCATTCCCGAAACCATCAAAGCTCATCGGACTACTTTTGGTCTACAAGTGGTTTTCGTACAAACGCACCCGATGCAATAAGATTTTTATGCGTGTCCAGTTGTACGTCTTCAAAACCATTTTCCATCAGGACGTAAAGTTTGGTAACAAAGGGTCTCCCGATATTGTTGTGAACCGTTCGATTTCATGAGGGCAAATCAACGGTTGTCGGACTTCATCAAACCTGCAGCAAATGAATTTTGACATTGCGTAAAAGTTTTGTTTGACCACCGTAAAAATATTTAATGCAAAGTTATTGTCATAGGAAAAATGTTGGTTGAAACTTTTAATTTTAATGTTTTTATTTCCTACGGAGGTATGGCGAATTTAAAATAGGCATGGGCATAGCATATAGTTTTTAATTATATTGTTTTAAATTCACGGGTGTAAGTTTTGTTTTACTGAACAAGTAAAACACATTGTAATGTTTTTTTGGTCAATTGTATTTTGGGGAATGAAACGCACAACAGTGCGAAGTAGTGAATATAGAAAAACAGGGGAAGCAATGTGCAGGTGAAAAACACACACAGCAGTGTGAATGTAAAAAGTGGACTTATGAAATGAATTGAAGTTTGCACAGCAGTGCGAGGGTGAAGGCAAAGAAAAACAAAGATGAAGTTTTTGTAATATGCAAAGTGCATAATGTGATTTTTATTTTTACAGCAGTATATGTAAAAGTTTGTTTTACAGCAGTAAATGTAAATGATATTTTCACACAGCGTAAAATCTCAGGAGGAGACAGTGTAACCTTTGTTGTTGAATTTCTTTTGGTGAATCCCTCTAAGTGAAAGAGGATGAATTTTGTATCAGTCTTTTATTAATGAATATAAATGCTTTTATGGGTGTGTAATACTCTGTTCTCAGAAATGTTTCAAGCTTCTCTGTGCTAAGATCCTGGAGAAAAACAGAGCATTGTCTCTGTGTGTAGTTTGTTTGTTTGTTTTTGGGATTTTACCAGAAAAATCCTCAACAGTGGTATCAGAGCAGGTTCAGGCTCTTTGAAGGTGTCAAAGAAGCTGAAGGGAGGAGTTTTCGTTGCAGCAGTAAATCTTCTCCAACAAAGTGAAGTTCCAGGCAAAAGAATCCAGGTATTTCTCAAAGTTTTTTGTGTGTTACTGCTGAAGAAACAGTCAATATTTTAATACACAGTCAAGCATTTTATAGCATAGTTAAAGAGTGCTAGAATGGCCATCACCAACACCAACATGGGTATGTTTAATCCTCAATTCCCACAGTTCAATGGGAAAAACTATGACTATTGGGCAATAACCATGAGAGCCCTGTTTTCCTGTCAAGATTTATGGGAATTAGTTCAAGATGGATTTGAAGAACCAGCAGATGAAAATGAGTTCAATAGGTTAACTCAGGCAGAGAAAGATCTATTGAAGAGAAATAGGAAGAAAGACTCAAAAGCCCTTGTATTTTTGTATCAAGCAGTGGACCAAAGTGTGTTTCCAAGGATAGCAGCAGCCAAGACATCCAAAGAAGCATGGCAAACCCTTAAGACAGCCTATCAAGGCATGGAGAAAGTGAAGACAACAAAACTACAGTTGCTGAGGAGAGATTTTGAAAATATTTGCATGAAGGAGTGAGATACCATTGACTCATTCTTCACACATGTGATTGGTTTGGTCACACAAATGAGGACTCATGGAGAAGTTATTGAAGAAAGGAGGATTGTGAGAAACTATTGAGGGTCCTACCCTCAAAGTTTGATGTGATTGTCACCACCATAGAAGAGACAAAGGATCTCTCAAACGTTTCAGTTGATGAACTTCATGCATCACTGGTAACACATGAGCAGAGGTTGAGTAGAAATGAAAACTCATCTCTAGAGCAAGCCTTCAAGACCCAGATGTCTTTTGGAAGAGGAAGAGGTCAAGGCAGAGGAAACAAAAGAGGAAGAGGTAGAAGCCAGAACAGAGGTGGAAGGAACAACCCAGAAAATGCTCAAGGAAGAGGCAGCAATCCAAATCAGAACCAAGGCCAAGGAAACAACCAACAAAGAGGACAACATCATGGTCAAGGACAAAGGTATGATAAATCCAATGTCCAATGTTATTACTGTAAAAAATATGGGCATTATGCTAATGATTGTAGGAAGAAGCAGCATGATATGAATACTAGATCAAATGCAAATGTCACTAGAGAAAACATCAGTCAATATAATGTGTTGTTAGCTTGTAACATGGCTGAAACAAATAGTGAAGACATATGGTTTCTAGATTCTAGTTGTAGTAACCATATGACAGGAAACATAGCCATGTTTTCCAACTTAGATCAAAGCGTGAAATCAAAAGTCACACTTGGGACTGATAGCAAAATTTCTGTTATGGGAAAAGGAGAAGTCAAATTATTTACAAAGAAGGGTGAAAAGAAAACCATAGCAGATGTTTACTATGTCCCTGGAATGAGATGTAACCTCTTGAGTATTGGACAACTTGTCCATAAGGGTTACAATGTTTATTTTTTGAATGATGTATGCATCATCATGGAAAGGGCACCCAGCAAATGATGCATTGCTGAAGTGAAGATGACAAAGAATAGAATGTTCCCTCTTAGAATTAGAGAAGATTTGAAAAACAAAGAAGTAATTGCAGCAGTTACCCAAGAGGCTTTCCAAAGCGTGCCAAAGGATGAAAATTGGTGTGGCATTGAGATTTGGACATCTCAACTTTGGAGGTCTTAATTTGTTGAGCATAAAAGGGATGGTAAGAGGATTACCATTGATAGAGAAACCAGACAGCCTTTGTGAAGGTTGCATCTTGGGGAAACAACACAGAGCAAGTTTTCCATCAGGGAAAAGCATAAGGGCAAAGGCACCCTTAGAGATTGTCCACTCAGATGTATGTGGACCGATGCAAACTCCATCACTAGCAGGAAACCAATATTTTCTAACATTCATTGATGATTTTAATAGAAAAACTTGGGTATATTTCCTTAAAAATAAAAGTGGAGTGTTTGAAAAATTCCGAAATTTCAAAGCACTTGTAGAAAACCAAAGTGGGATGCATATCAAAGTTCTAAGAACTGACAGAGGAGATGAGTATATCTCCAAGGAATTCCTACGATTTTGTAGAGAAAATGGAATTCACAAGCAATTTACAGCAAGGTACACCTCACAGCAAAATGGAGTTGCTGAAAGGAAGAACAGGACCATTATGGACATGGCGAGGAGCATGTTGAAGGCAAAGCATTTACCAAATGATTATTGGGATGAAGCTGTAAATTTTGCAACATATATTTTGAACAGGTGTCCAACAAAAACAGTGATGAACAAAGTGCCGGAAGAAGCATGGAGTGGGAGAAAGCAAGGAGTCACCCACATGAGAGTTTTTGGATGTGTGGCTTATGTACACATTCCAAATTAGCTAAGGAGGAAGTTGGATAGAAAAGGGGAGAAATGCATTTTTATTGGATACAGTGAGGAATCCAAAGCATACAGGTTGTATATCCCATCTACCAAGAAATGTTTTGTGAGCAGAGATGTTCAATTCATTGAGGAGGAAGCTTGGGATGGAAGCATAGAGAAAACAATGAATGTTAAAAACTGTTTGTCCCATGATGAAGATGATGAAGAGATGGCTGAAACACATCCCCAAACAGCAGTGCCAACACAAGGGCAACAAGGAACGCCCTTGAGGAGAAATGAGAGTGCTTCTCCAAGCACACCACAAGGAGGAGATTCAAGTGCATCTTCAAGCGCTTACACACCAAATGAAAGAGGTAAAAAGTTTAGAAACTTAATTGACATTTATGATGAAGGAATGAATTCCTTGTTTGCATTGTATTGTCATGTTGATGATCCTATTCATTTCGAAGATGAAATTAAAGATAAGAAATGGATAGAAGCTATGGATGAGGAAATGAATGCTATAGAAAGAAACAAGACATGGGAGTTGGTTGAGCTACCAAAAGGTAAAGAAGTCATTGGATTCAAACGGGTTTATAAGACCAAGAGCAATGCTAAAGGAAAAATCGAAAGACACAAGGCAATGCTGGTTGTCAAAGGGTACAAGCAGCAGTATGGGAGAGATTATGAGGAGACTTTCGCACTGGTTGCAAGAATGGAAACCGTAAGAGCAGTGCTATCCATAGCAGCTCAAAACAAGTGGAAAGTTTACCAAATGGACGTGAAGTCAGCATTCCTAAATGGAGTGTTAATGGAAGAGGTTTATATTGAGGAACCTATAGGCTATGAGAAGAAAGGTGAAGAGCACAAAGTGTGCAGATTGAAGAAAGCTCTTTATGGGCTGAAGCAAGCGCCAAGAGCATGGTACAATAGGATAGATTCCTATCTATTGGAAAATGAGTTTGACAAATGTGAGGGAGAACCCACAGTCTACATCAAAGAAAAAGATGGTAAATTGTTAATTGTTGTGTTGTATGTTGATGATGTTATTTTCACAGGCAATGATGTTTATCTTATTGAACATTTCAAAACATTCATGAAAGAGGAATTTGAAATGTCTGACATGGGTTTGCTGAGATACTTCTTAGGAATAGAAGTAGATCAAAATGAAAATGGAATTTTTACCTCTCAAGCAAAATATGTAAATGAAGTGTTGGGCAGATTTAATATGCTAGAGTGCAAGGCAGAAATTACTCTCACAGTAATTGGATTAAAACTCAACAAAGAAGACAACAACAAGGATTTTGATCCTAGCTTGTACAAGAGTATAGTTGGCAACCTTATGTATTTAACTGCAACTAGACCTGACATAATGTTTGCTATTAGTTTAATTTCCAGATTCATGGAGAGGCCAAAAGAAGCACATTGGCAAGCAGCAAAAAGAATTTTGAGGTATGTCAACGGTACTAAAAGACTTGGGATTTTATATACTACCTTAGAATGTTCAAATTTAATTGGGTACACTGATAGTGATTGGGCTGGAAGTGTAGATGATCGGAAAAACACTTCCGGTTATGTCTTTCACATGGGTTCAGGAGCCATTTCATGGGCTTCCAAGAAACAGCCTATTGTGGCGTTGTCTACAGCAGAGGCAGAATATGTGGCAGCTACAACAACAGCATGTCAAGCAGTTTGGATGAGAAGGATGTTGAGAAGCTTAGGCCAGGAGCAGGCAAAAGCGACGATGATTTTTTGTGACAATAGCTCAGCTATTGCATTATCAAAGAATTCAGTGTTTCATAAGAGAACGAAACACATTGACACAAGGTTTCACTACATTAGGGAATTGGTAGGCAATGGAGAAATTGTCTTAGAACATTGCAGGAATCAGGAACAGGTTGTAGACATTTTGACAAAGCCATTGGATCAGAAAAGCTTCGAATTTTTGAGGAAATGTATGGGTATGACTGAATGCCCAACAGTTGAAATTAAAGGGGAGTATTGAAATATTAATTTCAACTTTCCGTGTAGCAACATTAAAACAACAACTTTAAAATCCATTCCTGAAACCATCAAAGCTCATCGGACCGCTTTTGGTCTGCAAGTGGTTTTCGTACAAACGCGCCCGATGCAATAAGATTTTTATGCGTGTCCAGCTGTACGTCTTCAAAACCATTTTCCATCGGGACATAAAGTTCGGTAACAAAGGGTCTCCCGATATTGTTGTGAACTGTTCGATTTCATGAGGGAAAATCAACGGTTGTCGGACTTCATCAAACCTGCAGCAAATGAATTTTGACATTGCGTAAAAGTTTTGTTTGACCACCGTAAAAATATTTAATGCAAAGTTATTGTGATAGGTAAAAGTTTGGTCGCAACTTTTAATTTTAATGTTTTTATTTCCTACGGAGGTATGGTGAATTTAAAATAGGCAAGGGCATAGCATATAGTTTTTAATTATATTGTTTTAAATTCACGGGTGTAAGTTTTGTTTTACTAAACAAGTAAAACACATCGTAATGTTTTTTTGGTCAATTGTATTTTGGGGAATGAAACACACAACAGTGCGAAGTAGTGAATATAGAAAAACAAGGGAAGCAATGTGCAGGTGAAAAACACACACAACAGTGTGAATGTAAAAAGTGGACTTATGAAATGAACTGAAGTTTGCACAGCAGGGTGAAGGCAAAGAAAAACAAAGATGAAGTCTTTGTAATATGCAAAGTGCATAATGTGATTTTTATTTTTACAACAGTATATGTAAAAGTTTGTTTTACGGCAGTAAATGGAAATGAGATTTTCACACAGCGTAAAATCTCAGGAGGAGACAGAGTAACCTTTGTTGTTGAATTTCTTTTGGTGAATCTCTCTGAGTGAAAGAGGATGAATTTTGTATCAGTATTTTATCAATGAATATAAATGCTTTTATGCGTGTGTAATACTTTGTTCTCAGAAATTTTTCAATCTTCATTGTGCTAAGATCCTGGAGAAAAACAGAGCATTGTCTCTGTGTGTAGTTTGTTTGTTTGTTTTTGGGATTTTACCAGAAAAATCCCCAACAGTAACAAAAGTTTTCAAAGCACAGTTGACGCTCTTAACGCTATCAAAAGTAGATTTGACATAAAAGATTGGATTTCTCCTGATCCTTGCTATTTGGTACCCTGGAACGGAATTGGCTGTGGTAACAGCTTCGACGGAGTAAAATTTTTGAAATGTAAGTTAAATTTTTCGATATGCGGGGGTAAGCTTAAATATTTAAACATTTTCTTACCGCTAAAATCATGAAATCATGAGCCATGCATATAAGAAAAATGGTAACATGCCACGATGATACTGTTGTTGCCAGAGATTTGGCGGGAAGGAATCTTACAGGATCGGTGCCTATGGATATTGAGCAGTTG
Source organism: Pinus taeda (assembly GCA_000404065.3). Classification (NCBI taxonomy): domain Eukaryota; kingdom Viridiplantae; phylum Streptophyta; class Pinopsida; order Pinales; family Pinaceae; genus Pinus; species Pinus taeda. Next base: position 25,920 of record APFE030341210.1, read on the forward strand.
AATACATTAATGAATCTGTAAGCAAGATTAGAGTTTTTTTGGGTAACCTTAAGAAGTTTAGAGTCTAGACACATTTTTTTTTGTAGCTTAAGAGTTGTTTTTCCAAGAAGTCTTTCGAAAATGAGAAGTTGTAGAGTAAGACATTTGTCGACGCGTTTCGAACCAACCAGTGTGGTTCATCGTCAGGACAAGTTGAAGAAACAGATACAGCTCAACAAGTTAAATAGACCAGAGATTCCAACGGCTAATTTAACGACTAATTTCGACTAAGTGACCCAGGTCAAAATTAGTTAAATATAAGTAATATTATAATATTATATTGTTATTACTAATATTTCAAATTATTATATTATTATTTTCTTATTAATTTATTATTATTAATTATAATTTAAATTAGGGTGAAAATGTAAAAAATAAATCCCAGTTACGTTTAAAAATTATCTGATTATTAATAATAATTCAATTATAATAATTCTTTTAATATTATTAATATTATTTTAATTAAAATTATAATTTATTTTGTGGAAAAAATTAATTTAGGTAAAAAAATATAAATTCATGGTTAGTTCTGAGAATTAATTAATTAATTAATTTAAATAATAATATATAAATCATTTATTCATTTATTTAAATATGTGTGTGTGTGTGTGTGTGTGTGTGTGTGTCCTAATTAGATTAAATAGTAATAGGAAAGTATATTAATTTAAGTTCATAAAAAATTAATTATATATCAAACACCTTTAACCCTCATATTGATTATTATCCTTTTGGAATCAAGATAAAATGGGTAAATAAGTCCCATAATTACCTAAGGTTAGTTTAAAAATGATTTTAATACAATACTTAATTATACAAATATAACTACAATCAAAGGAGAGAAAGTCATTAAAAATAGTTAATATGAAAAAACGGAGAAAGGAGTTCGAATATCAGAGAGGTAGAATATTAATATATACCAATGTCTAATAACAATATAAAGTATAGTAATAAATAAATAAATAAATAAATAAATAATACTAACCCTCTACATATTAAAATATAATGATAATAAATGAATACTAGATAAGTTCATATATCGTACTAACAATGTATACATAATATAATCATTATACTTACTAGTCCCTTAATATTTACTATTATAAATAAGGAATAAGGTAAATAAATAATAATTATATATATATAATATAAAAAAAAAAGAAACCAAAAAGAATCATTAATAATAAAAATAAACAGAACATCGCCACATTGCTAGAAAAAATACATAGTAATTAACTATTAAATTAATAAAAGAGTAAATTACATATTGAAATAAAATGAACCAAAGCCCTACAAATCAAAAATACATAATAAATGATATGAATAAAAATAAAATAATAATAGTAAAATATAAACAAATAAATACATAAATAGAACCATCAATTTTTTTTAATAAAAACCCAGATCACGACAGAAAGGGGAAGACAGGAATGAGACTGAAACGGAAACAAAGAAGGAAACTAGGACGAAAGGGAAGGGATCCAAGATCTACTGATCTTCCAACCATCATCTCTGTTGAGATTAATAGGCCTTCTTTCGATTTCAATGGCTTCCCTCAGTTTACGACGATGGAACTGAGCAACCTTGGCCACGACTTTGGCCTCCTCAATACAGACCTCATGCTTGGTCTTATCCACATGTTCTGCTAACGCTGAAGACTTGGTTCTACCATGTTTCAGGTCAGCCACATGTTCGTTAATCCTCTGCTGTATGGAGCGCCCCGTATCCCCTATATAGGGTGTCCCACAAGAACACGGGATCAAATAAACACCCTTCATATCCTTAGGGTTCACGGGATACTTCACCGATCGAAGGGAGTTTCGGATGGTGTTGAGGGGCCTGAAGGTCGAGGGAACATCGAATCTCTTAAGGATTCGAGCAATCTTGTCCGTGGTTCCTTGGATATAGGGGAGATGGACACCTAGACGGTGCTCCCTTGGTTCTTTCTTGATTAACGCATTTCTGGAGGCTTTGAGAAAAGCCTTCTCACCAAGGCACCTACTATATCCATTCTCAATATCCAAAGTAAACAAAAATTACTTCCAAAGCTTGTGTTTTTGAAAAACAATATTTTTGATTACGAAATTTCAATGAAACTAGTGCAACCATATAAATTAGATGACTACTAAATAATAGATATCAATTCATAATCAATAACAATAGACACTACTTTAGTATATCTCATTTTATTAATATTTAAGAAAACATAAAACTTAACTAATTTATGATTGTATTTTAAATTATGTTATTATTATTAATTATAAAAACAAGTAATACATAAATTAAACATCTATACATTTATAAAAACATGTATCTAGATTTTTAATCATGAGGATTTGCACTCACTTTACCATGGATATTTTCTAATGTAAATAAGCTTTCATATAATATGAAGGCTTATCAATACCACATGGCTAAACACCATAACTTGTTTTATATGATACTTGGTTGTATGGAAACTTTTTTTAATTGGTCAATTTAATTAAAAAGACCAAATAAACATAAATATCCTAGAACATTCCACGAAAATTAAATTCCTACCACTAATAATTATTGATTATTCAAATAAAATTCTAAAAACTCTACTAATTTTCTTAACTTACTAATTAGCATGTTATCCAGTTGGGTGGTGGGTGATATAGGGGTCATTACAGATCCTATATGATTAATTGAAAGTGCATTTGTTTGGGTTCTTGATATTTCAATAAATAATCATGTTGAATCTTATACACTATGGAAAGGTTTGAAGGCTTCCATCGACTTTGTTTTCAAATTTTGAATGTGGTGATGGATTTTTAGAATGTAATGGTTCACATTACTCCATTGAACACTCATTTGGCTTTAATACTAAAGTGGGTGAGGAAGGTATCTAAGACCTCTCTAGGGTTAACTTCTTGCATGCTTTAATGGAGCATAATGCTTTGATTGAGATATATGAAAATCAATCCGCATGTTGCTTATGTGAGTAACTATTTGGTTTCACACAATTTCTATCCAGCAAGAGGTTCCACCCTTTATTCTTTAGGGGTATGGTTGTAGGCTTTGGGATTTAGCTAGAGGAACTAGATTGCAAAATAAAGTTTGATTTGGTGAGTCTTAACTTTCAGAGCTACTTGATTTGCACGATCCTTATCCTATTCTATCACATTAGTAAGTTACCACCATTGTGTCTTGTTTTCTGAAAGAATATTTAATAGAGGGGATTGCCTCTTGTCTTAATTCACAACATTTTTTAGTGGTTTTACTCTCGATATTTGGAGGTTCGCTGGGAGAGGTGTTATGTCTCCCTGTCATCCCTCTTCGAAGGGCCCCTATTAGCACACTGATTCCCACTATTATACAATTAGTGGGGGTGTATCATAGCCCATACCCACTACCGTTTTTCCTATTTCACTTCCACCATGCCTTTATCCATCAAGCCTAAACCATGCCTATATCGATCACCAAGTGGTCCAGCATCTACCTAGGAAGGGTGGTCTTCTCCATTGCCCAAGATCTTCACAGTGAGAATGAGTAGTTAATCAAAATCTCTTCATGAATTAATAAAATTGTTTCTATGCATTATATTTTTTACAACTAATTGATTAATGTAATTTTTGCAGAAATATCAATCAGGAAATTCACTTGGGAGTACCATACATAAATAATCATTCTTTGATTTAAATGAAAAATATTAGAAACTTCCTAAAAAAAAACATAAAACACAAGTATATGATAAACAAAGCACAATATATCGTCCCATGATAAATGCAACTTATTGTATAAATAATATTAATTTCATGTGCATTGTAAAGAAATCCTTGTAGGAAACAATCATAGACTCAAGCTAATAGATTATAGGAAAGAAAACTTGGGTCCCCCCTAGGACCTTCCAATTTAGCATTTTAAAAAGTGGTATACGATAAATAATAAACATTGAAAATTAACGCACGCTGTCTTTATAGAAAGTAACTAATTAGTATATACTTACTATGGTTTTTTTTAATATGAACGAAATTAATTAATGGATCTATGACATTCATCAAGGTATAAACCTTCTTCAACAATATTTTGTTTTGTTCAATCATGTCTATAGCAAGAATAACACATAAATATATTAAATATGTTTTTAAATTTTTATAGAGTGAAGGACCTTACAAGACTACATAGTGAAATGTAAAGTAGTATTTCTTCATATGTTGATTAATGGTAAAAGAAACAAAATTGCTGTTTTTTGAAGCTTCATGGCACTTCCAAGATTTTACTGAATGTTTGTGTTGTTGGCCATTATTTCAACAACCCAACCACTAGCTAATTAGTTGATTAATGAATGTTCATATTTATACTTTTAAAAAACTTAATAAAATATGGCACAAATGTTCATATTTATACTTTTAATAAAATTAATAAAATACACGATTAGGAGAACAAGAGCCAAGTGAGTAGGATGTTGATTAATCTTGTATAAAACTTTACTATTCTTTTATCATGAATAAATGAGTTCTTCTCCCATCATGTCTTCTACCCTTTCTTCTTCTTCTCCTGGTGAAAGTCCTAATGCTGGTAACTAGGAGGCTAAGAAGAATAACATAGGGAAGAAGTAGAAGAAGCAACATAAGAAAGGGTTTAACAAACCAACCATGGCCATGAGTGTTGGCAATGTTGAGGAATCCTCCAACATGCAACACATGCCCAAATACCTTTGCAAGCTTTGTAAGGGTGATCACCTTCTTAAGGATTGTTCTGGTGTACCTAGAGTCTTAGAAGTGTGGTGTAAATATTCCCGTCAACTTATGGTTGATCCATTGACTAGTGATTCTTAAGTTCTTGGGGAAAAGGGTAAAGTTAGGTTTCCTTGTAGGTTATTTGAGGAGAGGCATCAAAATCACCTTTTCCCTCATATGGATGTAGCCTCTAAATTGTCTAAATCAACTTTGTTCAGAATGCCCACTTTTACTATGGAGAATGCATCGAGTCTTGCTCTCTTTAGTAAACTTAGTTCTTTCTTGATCAAACTCAAAGTGGTGTGACATTCCTACATTAGTTTTGACCCAAACCGTCAATCTAGGAGTTTACAAAACCTTCCTCCTTTGAGAGAGGTGTTATGTCTCTCCCTTCGAACCATCCTTGAAGGGCCTCTATTAGCACACCATCTCATGTCTCAGTGTTGGGCACATCCTTGATTTTATGAGATTTTCATGTTAGGCATTTCCCTTCGACCCCTTCCACCTCAACCACTCATCACAAGTTGTACCATGAGACCAACATGGTGACACCACCTCCACAAATACATCATATGTCCTACATGATTAGTCTAAATTTGTATGAAAACTATAAGTTGATTAATGACCCAAATATTACCTTACTAAAGTGGTTTACCTGAAAAGTATAAAATAGTTACCTAAAAATGTGATTTCTATTCTTAGTGATATGCATTAATCAAGACCATAATATCTACTCAAACCAACTTATTTTCGATGCAATTTTTATACGTATTTGAAGAATGAAGAAGTGGGAGAGGATTAATGAGTTGGAAGTTGAAGACCTAGAGGATATGATTGAATTTTAAGTAGAAGATTTAACATGGATAAAGATTAATGGGGACCAAGTTGCAATTATTCCATATTTTCAACTTGATGATTTTATAAGAGGAGAGGAATTGAGTGAACGTGCACCCACTCAATTTCTTCTTACTTCTCAACAAAATAAAAAAGTAGAGGATATGAGACAAACATATTTTTCAACCTATCTAGAGTACATTATGTGAGTCTTTATATCTTTTCTCAATATATGTATAATTTTTTTCAATATGCATAAATGTTATATCTAATTTGTTGTAAATGTTTTATATATAGTTATTGGTGTGCATATGGTCCGAAGTGCAACAACAGAATTATGAGTGCATCCTCATATCAAAATGAAAAACACAATCGACATGAAAGTATTAAAGTTGGTTGCCAATGTCACTTCATTGTGCGACGACTTCAACTTAGACCAGATGATGCTGTAATGATATATTGCATGTAGGCATATTGATAAATCCAATGTTGTTTGTCATGGAAAAGATGCAATCAGTAGGCCTATGAGATTCAATTATGCACCACATTTAATAAGGGATATGCGATCTATTTTCCGACATTTAATCCAAAGAGGTTTTAATGTTACAATGATATGGGACAAGTTCATCTCTCGAGATACATACATGACAAGACAAGATATATTAAACATTTACAAGGATACCATAAGGCTAGAGTATGTTAAAGATCAAAGTGATCCAATCAGTGTAGAATGTTGGTATAAGGAACACGCTGAGAGATTTTTCTTCTACCAGAAATGAGATCTTGTTGAAAACATCCCTTTTATCATAGGCATACAGACAAAGTGGATGCGTTCAATGATGCTAAACTATTCTCACAACAATATAATCTCAATGGATTCAACGTTTAGTACAAATAAGTACGGGGTGAGTACAAAATTTCCCTAAATCTAATTAATTTATTCAACACCATTTTAATGCTTGTATCCTATATAAATATAATTATGTACTTTGTTTGTAATGTAGTATCAACTTTACGCTTTAATGGTCTTCAACAAATATCACAATGGGGTTCCAGTAGCTTCGGTGATATCATCACACAATACTATAGTTGATATTTGTAAATGGATGTCAACTCTCTTTGCCATTGGGAAGAAAGAGTGACCAGATTGGCATGTTAAAGCCTTCATTACAGATGATGCTACTGCTGAAATTGAAGCATTAAGGTGATGTGTTTATTCTTTTTATAAGAGAGATAAAAATATTCTTAATGTATATTCTATCTAAAAATTATGTTATTCCAGGTCTTCAATCAATTGTACAATATTATTATGTGTGTGGCATGTTCGTCGTGCATGGTTGAAGAATGTTGGAAACAAAGTCGAAGGAAGGGAAAGCCAAACCCGAATTTTCCATGCTTTAGGTGAAATCATTCACACATGTGAAGATGATGAATCTGTAGAAAAAGGCAGTTGAAAATTTATTTGAAGGATTCAGTGATCATACAAAGTTTTTGGAATATTTTAAAACAACTTGGTTAGCCAACAAAAAAATATCTAAGTTTCTTATAAGTGGCTTTAATGACTCTATTCTGCATGTCATATGTATAGTTATTAATTCATAACCAATAAATTTCTTTCTACAGATATGTGGGCAAAAGTGTATAGAAATTTTCCACATTCCAATCAAAATACAAATAATGCAATTGAGTCTTACCATCGGTATCTCGGGCAAAGGTACCTAAGTGAGAAAAGTAATGCATGCCATAGGCGGGTTGATTGGTTGATTTATCTGTTGTTGACAAAGGTTGTATTATATTACAATCATATGCAACATTTAAAAGAAACTGGTTTTGTATGACCCAGGAAAATTGCGGAACAGTTGAATTCATCCAAGTGTATAGCTAACCAAATCCCAAATGAAGATTGTGTGCCTGATGAAAAGAGTAACAAAAATTATTGGGTTCGTAGCCAAAATAACAATACTCGTGATATTTGGTACAATGTCACATATAAGGATTCCAATCTACACTTTTGTAATTGCAAGTGGGCCTTAAATGGAAATGTCTGTAAACATGTATTGAAAGTTGAGATGTTGGCAAGTAACATTAGATTGGGTGAAAATGTATTCCCTAATGTCACTAATACTACTAACAATGTAAACTTTGAAATGGGAACTGATACTATTACCTGTTTCATAGAGATAGCAAAAAAATGACCTGATTTTCAAAAGTGGTGATGCAGAATACACATGTTTTTTTTAGAACATGGTTTTTGAAACTTTAATTTTTTTTCATGTTCAAGGATGAAATCAAGTTTTAGAATGGTAGTGATTTTCATGCAGATTTTAAAAAGTGAGTATTCTGCATCACACCTTTTTTTTAAAAGACCTATTTTTTGACTTTTAATTTTCTAGTGTGTGAAATGTGAAAAATTATTTTCTAAATTTGATAGTTTTTGAAGTTGTCATCTTATTCATATTTTCTTGTTCTCTATCTTAATTTTTATTTTTTTTTTAGGGGGGGGTTTATTGTTTTGCGTTTTTAAATTAGAAAGTCGATAGTTTGAATTTTAGATAATCTACATATTTATACATCCTTAATTAATTTTTCAATCCACATGAAATAATTGTTTCTAAAAACAACATTTTTTAACAATGGACATAAAAATAACCATTTTTAACATAAATATAACAAAAAAACTAAACGTTTTG
>APFE030341212.1:0-11718 GCA_000404065.3 Pinus taeda
ACCCCGGTTGCGGGTGAATGACCATGGTATTAATGAGCTGGCGGCGTCATTCAATGACAAGTGGCCGCCAGCTCTTGACAGATGGGCCGAAGACTCGCGAAGGAGTCCGGCCATAGTTAATGCACGCAGGCTCTCGCAAGTGGGCAGGGGTATTAGACCGCCGAGAGGTGGCACTTCGACGCCGAGAGGCAGGCATTCGAGAGGTTCAGGTGAGCAAAGCTCTGGCTATCTGGCTGAGCGGGGTATTCTCTGGTTGAGCGGGGTGTTCTCTGGTTCAGGAGAGCGAGGCTCTGGTTATCTGGCTGAACGGGGTGTTCTCTGGTTGAGCGGGGTGTTATCTGGTTATCTGGTTGAGCGGAGTGTTCTCTAGTCGAGCGGGGTGTTATCTGGTTATCTGGTTATCTGGCTGAGGAATTCCCTGATTTCAAGAGTGAACAGTGAGGGGAACTGTCTACGAAAGCTGGTGAGACGTGACAGTAGCTCTGGTGAGTGCAGCTCTGGTTGGCTGGTAAGCATAGCCCTGGTTGTTTGGTTGTTTGGTTGTCTGGTTTGGTTAGGGAGGGGGGTATTCAATTCTTGGATGTCTGCTCGGTGTGGGAGAAAGATTGTCCATCAACCTTGGCCCTCAGCTCTTGAGGCCTTGGTTCGAGGGGCATTTCTAGGACGTCCTGTTTTTTCTGGGTACGGGTCGGGTCATTTAGCTGGGGCACTCTCTCCGGGTGTGGTTCTGTATCAGGCCTGGCCTCTGTCCTGGTGTGGTTTTGTATCAGGCCTTGCCTCTGTCAGTGTTAGCGTCGTATCATGCCACGAGAACGGCTACGTGGAGCCTGTCGGCGTGGTGGCTCAAGAGGCAGAGGCCGAGCAAGAGCCTCGTCTCCACACTCCTCTGCGTCCTCAGAGGAAATTCTCTCTCCACATGCTCGCACAGGGAGAGGGCGAGGCAAAGGACGGGGCAGGTCGGCAGTATGTCCCTTTGGAGGGCATCCATCAGCCCGTTTCATGTTCCCCTGCATCCTGGACAATGCTGTATATTTCGTCACGGTACGCATTGAAAAATGCGAGCACCAAGACCGACCTGGAGCCCCAGCTGATCCAAGGCCACCATCGCCTGTTCCTGGTCAGCAAATACAGTCTCAGGAAGCCGCGGGTGAGGTGGCGAGAAACCAAGCTGGACCAAGCGAGCCTGAGAGGAACACTGCGCCCTACACCGACATGAGTGGCTCAGACTCCTACGGCTGCCCGGTGGTGGAGGAGCCACACGGCACTTTCATCCCCCCGATGGTGGAGGAGCCTCCAAATCCTCGCACCTAGGCGCGCAGTCTGGGCTTCTATGGTGGTATGGCTTTGTTCTGTTCATTTTTGCAAATCTGCAAAGCGACACCTGTCGTTTTTGGTAGTCAGTCCAAGTTTATGTTCATTTCTGCAAAGTCTGTGTCAATCATGGTTTATGTATCCGAGTCTGTAATGTCGATTCTGCCTTATCAGTTCAGTGTCTGTAAGCACCTTCTCAGTTTTGTATGGGTCTACAACCTCCTCCCTTGTGTTGCAGGGAGTGGCAGGTTCAGTTTTTGGAGTCTTCAGTATAGTTATGGTTCTAGTTGGGGTAAAGAGGACGGTCTCACAGTCCTCCCTCTCAGGCTCAGTTTCAGATTTGAATTGTCATCCTGTCCATGTAGCCAATTTTGGCGGAAAATGTAACTCTCTGTAACTTTTTTATTATAATAGAATAGTTCGATTTACACAAAAAAATATATAACTCATATATATAAGCCAATTTCGAAACCCTTATTGTATTGTTCTATCTTCCAATATATAAACCATTTCAATATAAAATGTAAAGATAAATTTACTTCCAACTTGTAACCACAGCTCATAGGGCCCTTCTCTTTAACATGTACTTTTTTTACATCTTCGCATAATAAATCCGCATGCAGTCCAGGGTATTGTTATGAACTATGCATCCATTATATTTCAAATAATGAAAACAACTCAATTCAAACCCCTATAAATGTTTCTTTACTATGTATTTCAACCAGGAAAGTAAGAAGAATATTCACTTTGAATATTTAACCAGAGCTCATACAATATTTTTCAATATATTCTATAGCAAACATTTTTCTAAGCAATCACCAATTTTTTAACTCCCAAACCATTCAATCCATACAATCATAACAGAGTATGTCGAATTCATACAAAGTATAGAGGTAAAATGAAAATATGGATGGATGAAGTGCCTAATATTAACTACCCAGTTTTCAACAATACTCGTTCATTGTATAGAGTAGAATCTTCTCTTAATAGAAAGGAGTGAGTGATTGCAATACACATACCAAGATAAAAACACAATTCCATCTTGTGCCAATGCTTGCAAAAACACAATAATTATGCATGTTTGGTTGAGTGAACCAAATGGGAAAAACAAGCTCAACAAACTAAGCTAAACCAAGGTTGAACTAATAGTAATGATTTAAGCTACATAGAGTACTAACCTTCATCCAAAGCATCAACCTATTGCAAAGTTTCACCATGAGCTTAAATCCTTTCCAAAAATCATTGTAAAAATGTTAGGGCATCAAATTCAATTCAACACTTCAACACATACCCAAAGCATAGCTACAAAATTTCAAAATGACTAACGGGGCAAAATACAAAGCAACCATAATGAATTCCAAAGTGAATGGTGAGTTGTTAATGTGGAAGCGTTAATGCATTACTATATCATAGTTAATGCATGGCTCAGCATGTATACCACCCTCCCAATAAACATCGCTACTAACTTTATCAAATGTCGCAACCTTCATATAACATGTCATGTGTTACCATATGCCACTTACCATTGCTTAGTGCCATCACAAGGTGTTGACATCTGATTTAGCATAATGCATATAGTACTCAATACAAACATTATGATTTATCAAAGTCCTTATATAATGTCATAACCATGATATGTTTTACCTCAACAATATAACTCATCACCAATATTATAATATAATGTCATCAAATGCCAAGTAAAGGTTGGGAACATAGGGCATAACATCTTTCAATGAAACTTAATATGTATACCTTCTTATCATTGTCAAATGTAATCGCAATACTTGCTCATGATTGTGTCATAGCACCATATCTTATATATTATTATAATGTTTGTCATTATGTTTATGTTTATACAAGACATTGCTCAATAACCAAATATATATAACTTGCCCTATGTAATATATACATTCTTTGTTTCAAGCACAATTTTCCATATATGATAAAAGTGGTCAATAGGATGTTCATTGTTAGCACCTAAATCTGCCTTAGGCTGAAGGAAGGCAAAATGCAGGGTAACCACAAACCATGCTCAGTCTAGTAGCTAGCCCTACCAGAACAGGAGAGGGCTCTCTCCGAGTCACGCTCAGTGAATATATAAATAATATGGTCTGAGATGACTTACAGTGAAATATTGATTTTAGGCTAGGTGAATAGATATGGAAACAAGAAGCCAATTTTTATAAATGACTGAGTTTCTGGGATATATGGGACCAACGAACAGTATGAGCAGAGAATTTAACACAAAGGCACAGATTACTTTGTGAGGCAAGACAGGCGAAAAGTCTAGCAATTAAATTTGAAATAATGCGGAATGGAAAGATTGTTTAGGAGGGTGAAAAGGGCATAAACACATGAATCCTTTTCAACAGAAGAAGAACACATAACGTGAAACTTTCCCACAGGCAGAGCAATAAACATGAATTCTACCTTATCTTACTTAGAAAATTTCACTGGAAATGAATATGAATGAACTGTGAAACATAATGAAATACATATGAAACATAAAGAAAACACATTTGCTACACTCACACCACATGAATCTCATGAACCAGAGTCGTTGCCTTTCATTAATTCTTTGTCAAAATATACAATGAAGAACTAAGTTTCTCTCCCACAGTCTCCTAGAAATTACAACCAACCCTTTGCAAATGGTTTTGCATACAATAAATAGACTATGCCATTGGGAAATAGAATGACCCGGAGTTGGGGAGTTTTTCAAATCATTACAAAATGGAAATGGAAAGCCAACCATTAGTGACAGGTGCAACGTTACAAAAATGACAAATTGCTTGGGTGACTGCTCACCTTCCTTTGCCACTTGGATAGGAGCCCACCTTTAGTGAAAATACTTTTTAAACTTTGCCTTAGTTGCCAAGAAAAATATAGTGTAAATGAGCGGGCCCACTTGGAGAAAGTCACGAATCGAAATGTCGCGGAGTGGAAGTGATTTTGGCCTTTGGGTCCCTGTGTGCCGCGCCCAAATCTATATGTGTCGTGCCACTTTGGAGGCAATTTTGAGGTACTTTCTAGAGTCCAAATTGTGCCCAAGTGTGCTTGTTAGAAATCCTTTCCTATCTACTTTCCAACCCAAGCAGAATTTTTGAATTTGGTGCTCATTTGCCCCTCCAAAACTTCAATCTCCCAAGACTGCTTCCTGTGTGTCAAAATAGGGGCAGAGAGGTCATTTTTTGAGTGTTTTTGACCTCCTGGGGACTCAAAACTTTCCCAAACTTCTTGGCCATGCCCCAGAGATCATGATTTTTCATTCTGAATCCAAAAATGAAAACCATTCTTGATTTTGAGCTCCCAATCCTAAGCGTCACGCCAATGGCACGGCACACAGGGAGAAAAACCATGTGTTGTGGCCAAAAATTTGTCAAGTGACCAAAATTGTCCCAAATTGTTTGAAATTTGGGCTAGAGGTTCCCTATGAAGTGCTATGCTGGGCCACAGAGGCTTTAGCCAAGATTCAGAGCTGATCTTTCTCTTTTTGCCTCTTTTGTCTTTTTGTCGCTTTGCTCAATTTTGCCTTCAAACTCCTTATCTGAGCCTTTGAACTCATGTTCTGTGCCCTGTAGTGATAAACCATCCGCCTCAATATGGTTTTGTCCTTGTCAGCCTTCTCTAGCAGTCTCTCAAGGTGGGTGTTTATCCGCTCGAGCCAAGACTCTCGATCATTGTTAATCTCTTGCTCTAATGGAGTGAGCTCAATCCTCCTATGTTGGGCAGCTTGGCGATTCTCGCGTATGTTTTGTAGCTCCATGATCTCATGCTGGTCTTCGATCTGTTTGTTCCTCTACTCCAAATACCTGATAATCCACTTAGCCCTCTTCAAATTGAGAGACAAGGCTTGGATCTCCGTTTGTTGCTCCTGAATGGTCCTCCTAAGTTTGGCACTCTCCACATCTGTATCATCATCATGAATGAGGATGAAGTCAGCCTCTTTTTCACCTGATGGCCCCTCATCATGCGTGGGCTCCTCGCCCTTGTCCTATACCTGTGTTTCCGATGTCGAAAGCGAGGCCCCTTCCACCCCGGGTGGAGACAACACTCGCTTTGCTGCTGCAAACAAATGTCTACTGCCTCTCTGATAGGTGATGAATACTACCATAGTAGTGGTCTCATGGCGCTCATACTGATGAGAAGGAACACCCATCTCATGTTCAATCTCTGATAATACCTGTGAAGTGTTGAAGAGGTCGTGGGAGATGAAATCATCCCAAGTAATGCCCTGTAATCCCAGCTGATGAACTACCAAAATATTAATAAGAGAAAAGTGATAAACACTGCTAAGTTGCTGCTGAGGGGTCTTGTGTTGCATGAAGGTGTTCATCCTCTCTATGTTCCTGCAAATGAAATATGGGATGTTCATCATCTATACCCTAGTAAAGTGCATGAGCAACCTGATGTGATAGGCATATAAATGAGAGAACCTCCCCTCACAGCTGAAATATTTCATGATCAACTTCATGAGTGGATCATATTCATCTTTCAAATATCGGAATGGAAAGACTCTTTGGATCTGCCTCAAGAAACTAGCCTTAATGTAAGGCTCATAATGTTGTCGATCAACCTTCTGTTTCTTGTGCCATGGTTCTCCAACGTTCAGTATGTCGGTTGCTAATGAGACAGTTTCAAGTGTCAGTGTGAAGGTAACCCTGGCTAAGATAGCATGATCTCCATGTAAGTGAAGCATAAAGAGACGGACCAACTCATGATGAACTCGAACACTAGCCACCTTTTGACAAAACTCCAAACATGATAGATACTGGAAACATGACATAGAAAAAGGGAAGGCCTGCAATTCTGTAAGTGTGGTTGGTTCATCCCTAACATGTTTGCCACTTTTATGATGTCTCCGGGGAGCCTGTTCTTTTGAGGATGAATCACTTTGGGTTTCCATTTCATACTCCGATGAATGCTCGGATGCCATGACTACTGTATGTGGACTGTGCTTGGACTTCCCTTTGATGATGGTAGTGAAACTATGTCTTGTTATGATCTCTGCCACCAAGGGGAACAATACAAAAGGGAGTGTTAGGAAGGGGAATAATATGATTGGATTAGGGGTTATGGGGGGAAATTTTGTTTAGGGACATGTAGGAGGGTTTGGAGATTTTATAAGGTAGGGTTTTGGGGGTTTATGTTTGACAAATGAGTGGAGGGGATAGAGAATAGGGTTTAGTAATGTTTTAGGGTAGGGTAAAAATAGGGAGAAATGGGATAGGGGGAAGGGAACAATGGAAAGAAGGGGAAAAATGAAAGGGAGGAGGATCCTTAGCATCAACACAACAAGTTTGCAACCCTAGAAACATTGGTTTTGATGATTTCAAGTGGAAGGGTTTAGGCGTTTTTATTGCAACTATAAATGGCCATAAACCACCATCACATTCACAAAAATATATGAACAATCTGAGATGTCGACCCTACCTGTGAATTGGAATGGATTCAAAGGAGATTTGATGCAATTGGGAGCAAGACCGGGCCTTTACGGGTGTGCGCCGCGCAGCAAACCCAGTGTGCCACGCTCTGTGTGTGCACCGCGCCCGTGTAGTTTCACCACTGTGGGGTCGCGCCTTGTGCATCGCGCTCTCCATGTGTGCCGCGCTCCTTTGCCTGTGCGCCACACCTGTGAAAACGAATCTAACGTGTCCTAAAACACATGCTAACTCTTCACAATGACTTTGTTTCTTGTGGGCATCTTATATAAAGACCTTGGAGTCATGGGTTTGATTTTTGTTTCTTCAAAACCCACTTTGCTAATGTTTTGTTTTGACACTTTTCCCTTATTTAATGCACCTTTGTATTTCACTTTTCCCTTTGAATTTTTAGCTAAAATGATGAAATTTTTGGCACTTTTTTGCAGGGGTTGTTTACATGGCATTTGGCCATGGAAACCATGACTGCGCCTGAAGAGATCAACTAGAGGATTTTTTGAAAACTATCACAAATGGCACACTGTTTGACTTTTCTTCAAAACAGAGTTTTGAAGAACAGTCATAATCTTTCAACATGATGATGAAAATATTTAAATCACAACTTTGTAAGGGTCTCCCTCTAGCCTGCATGGCTTTATTGGACATGTTTGAAGACCAATTTATCTGGTCCCTAGACCTAATGACTAAAAATGACTCTCGTCCATTAAAAGATCAAACATTGATTGTCATGGACTTTAGTGAACATTGATGAAAAGACCTAAGCCAGCAAGTGCCAGACATGAGGGGATATGACTGACATGACCTTTCCGTCAGATTATGGCATGCCCCTAGCGGAATGTAGATGAGTGAATGGAGTGAGACTCCTAAAAATGAAATGCAGAAAGAGTTTTGATTTCTGACGGAGGACTGACAAGACCGACTCTAACATTGGCTCCAATGGGGGATGGTAGCTCCTTGGAGGTGCCAAGAACAGTAGATCTCTGGAAGAGCTAGACAGTGCCTTCGTCCATTGGGCTATGGAGTCATTATTTCGACAAACAACACAAGACTCTGACTCATTTATGAAACTAAAATGACCAGAAAACTGACTCAAATTTGATATTTGAAATGACTTGAAGACTAAGTTGACAAACTCTAACCAAACTGAAATAAAATGGTATTTACAGTGACAATGGAAGCAGCGTTAATAACTCATAAATGGTACCACTTGAGCAGCCGACCATTGATCGGCCCTCCTGGACAATCTTCCCCGTTCATTTCCTTCAGAAGAAAGGCATTCTGACCCCGATATGCTACAATCGACCTTTCCAGAGATTCTCGAACTTACCGTGCCTACCTTTTTCCTCATTCCTTGCATCCCACTTCAGCACCACATCATCTAACTGAAATTTGTCTGCCTTTGCTTTTTTGTCATAAATTTTCTTAATCTTCTCCTGCAACTTGGATGTGTTACGGAAGACTTCTTCTCTGGTCTGCTGTAAGTGGACCATTTGATTCAACCTTCTCTGCATAGGATCGTCTTCACTGCCAGCCTCCTAAAGAAGTTTGACTACCAGGGCTGCAAGAGAGGTAGGAAACACTGTATCAACTCCATAAACAAGCTCAAAAGATGACGTACCAACAGATTTCTTCTGACTGACCCGATTGGCCCAAAGTGCATTGACCAACCTCTTATGCCAACTCTTCTTGTTTATTTCCAATAGCTTCTTGATGATGTTGACCAATGATTTATTAGAAGACTCCGCCAATCCATTGCCTTGTGGATGATAGGCAGTTGAGTGACCCAAAATGATGTGATATTTATGATAAAACTCTACCATCCTTTTTTATTTGAAAGTTGTTGCATTATTAGTGATTAACTTATTCGGGCAAACAAAGCGAGACAAGATGTTATTTTCAAGGAATGAAATAATTACCGCATCTATAGCTTGTCTGGTGGGAATTGCTTCGATCCATTTCGTGAAATAATCTATTGCTGTGAGGATCCATCTATGCTGACCGGAAGAAGTGGAATGAATTTCACCAATGAAATCCAACCCCCATTGCTGAAAAAGGGCACTCACTCCAATGGGATTGAGTGGTAAAGGCTGTAACTTCTGCCTCCCTTCGAAAATCTGACACTTATGACAGCTCTTGACCATCTTATATACATCAGCAAACAATGTCAGCCAATAGTATCCTGCTCTCAGGACTTTATTTGTTGTTGATTTCCAAAAAAGGTGACCACCACAGTCTCCTTCGTGGAAATCCTCCATAACCTTCTTTGCTTCTTTTTCCACCAAACAATTTAACAGAACGCCACCAGGGTCTTTCCAATAAAGTGCAGAATTTAGAATGCAAAACTTGGCAGCCTTCAATTTGAGAGTTCTAGCTTTGTTTCTAGTCATGTCGGGCGGTGGTGACAAATTTTTAAGCACATATATGATATCTGAATACCACAGAGAAAGAGCAAACACTTCAAATACTTGAATTGATGATCTTTCCTCATTCTCATCGGACATAGCAGCGATCAGATTTATGTCTAAGGCATGCAAGTTTGATTTGGCCATTAACTTTACCAATCCCTGTCCTTTAACAAGCTTTGTGGGCTTTATTTCCACATCATTTTCCAACAAAGCTGCAATCCACTTGCCTTGTCTTCCTTCCGGATCGATCTGCACTAAAACATCTTTGATAGCAGTGTTAGGAACATAAGACAAAATATGAGAATGCAGAATATATACCCGAAAATCTTTCAATGCTTTCATAAGTGCAAGGGCTTGCTTCTCAATGATGTTGTATTTTAAGGCTGCATCTCTTATAGCTCTGCTGAAGAAAGCAATTGGTCTTTCATGATCATCTCTTTTCTGCAATAACACAGCTGCCATAGTATGCTCCGAAGCGAATGAAAACAATATGAAATCCTGAGTGTAGTCCGGGCTGACTAGAACTAGAGCTGAAGAAAGAGCCAATTTGACTAAATTGAAAGATTTTACAGCCTCCTCCGTCCATTTCACTTGGCTATCCTTCTTAAGCATATTTGTAATCTCTCTTAGGTGTTCAGCAAGATTAGGTACAAAGCGGTGTAGAAAATTCATTTTACCATCGAAATATTGAATCTCTTTCTTATTCCGGGGAAGATCGATTTGCTAAATCGCTTGTACATTTGCTAGGTCAATACGAATGTCCTCCTTTGAGATAACGTGCCCGAGTATTTTGCCTTCCTCCATGGCGAACAAGCTCTTTTTTGGATTCAATGACAGGCCATATTTTTTGCACTTTTGAAAGATAGTTTTTAGATGGTACATGTGTTCTTCATCAGATTTGGAAAACACCGTCAAATCATCAAGGTACACAACCAAAAAGACATCCTTCTCATTCATGAAAGCCAAGTCCATTGCACACTGAAATGTGCCACCCGCGTTCATAAAACCGAAAGGCATTTTAGTGTAATGAAAAGTTCCCCACGGAGTGGTGAATGCTGTCATGTCTCAATCATCTTCATGGAAAGAAACTTGGTTATATCTAGAATAACCATCAAGTAGTGACATACGAGATGCTCCCACTACTCGCTGAAGTATATGGTCCATTTTGGGCAGTGGATAGTTGTCTTTCAACGAAACTTTATTAAGATTTCTAAAATCAATGCACAAGAGAATCTCACCTGTCTTCTTTCATGCAGGCACCAAATTAGAGATCCAATCCGAAAATCTAACGGGAACAATGATTCCTGATTTGTACAACCTGTTGATCACCTTTTCAATGGATGGCAGCAGCTTTGGATTAAGCCTTCTCAACTTTTGTCTGAATGGTTTCTGATTGGGCTTGATGGGTATAGTGTGCTAAATTATATTGGTATCGTATGTCTTTAAGTTAGAATAGTCCCAAGCAAACACATCTACAAATGAAGACAACAAACTGATATATTTGTCCTTGATATTTTGTGGTAATGCTTTAGATAGTTTTACCAATTTAGGATTAGTAGTTGTTCCGATATTGACCTCTTCTATACCCTTCTCTTTTGGCTGCAATGTTGGTTTGTGGGCTACATCATCTTGATCAAAGAGTTCTTCTGAAGGTATAAAACCTTTAGGAATAGCGTTATTCTTTAGCTGCAACATGTCCATTTCATTGATTTGCACCTCATCTGTACCATTACCTTTACCATCGTCATTTTCTACATCAATTGAGGTCTCTTTGAACTTGCCTTTTTTTTGCAAAAAATCATCAATCTCCTCATCATCTTGGAAAACTTGCCAATATCTTTGATTGTTTGGGACAGTCGGACGATGCTTGACATGGATTTCAAATTTATTACTAGAGTTCATTGGGATCTTCAAACTACTTGCTACCTTAGCCAAAGCATCAGAAATATTATTTTGTATACGAGGTACACATGTCAAGGTGTATTCTGAAAATAATTTTAGGATGTCTAGGACTGCATTATGGTAAGCCTGCATCCTAGGATGCTTTGCTTGATATTTGCCTCTGACCTGCTTAATCACCAATTCGGAGTCGCCATATACTGATATCCTCTTAGCATTTAGCTTTCTTAGAATCTTTAGGCCATCAATCAGAGCTTCATACTCAGCTTCATTATTTGAATAATCAAAAGCCAACTTGTAAGAGCATACCCACACGTTACTAAGGACTTTTTTCAGGGCGGAGAAAGGATTGCGTACCCAAATTCCAATTCCAGTGCCATCATTTCCCACTGCTCCATCGAAATCCATGGTCCACAAACCTTCTTCCTCCTCTTGCAAGTGTTGAAAATCTGTTTGTTGTGCGTTGTCTGCTTGATGTCCATTACTTTCAGCTGATCGCTCAATGGTGTTCTGTTGTTCTTGTCCTTCTTTCTTTAAAACCACTCTAAAATTTTCTGTTATTTCTAGAATATCATCTGCTTCTACTAATTGACTATCGATATCATTGAAACTATCAGAATACAAAACAAAAGACTCTAAATCTGTATGTACATAATTAATCG
>APFE030341220.1:0-17045 GCA_000404065.3 Pinus taeda
CTTCGTGTTCGACGTGAGGTTTTCATCATTGGCCTCTGATCGGATGACTCTACGTGTGTTCGACACCGGCTCATTCATTCGCACGTCGTGGATTGTACCTATAGTACCTTGAGGACCATCGTCATTATTGGTGGCACCTCTCGCGTCTGTTAACATCTTTCATCATTGGCTGGTAATCAGACGATGTTCATGCATGTTCGACTTCGACTCCTGTATTCACATGCTTGGACTTGTACTTTGTTCGGGTTTGGATGGAGCGCAAGACCCTGGTTCTAGTCTGTTGCGAACCAGGCTGAGATTTTGTGGATTGTTATTACATGACTCGTTGATGGATGGCTGCACCCATACCTAAGTCTTTTAGGATGGCTGCGACCATACCTCTTTATCATCATGGTCTCTTCAGCTGGGTGGCTGCGTCCGTACCACAGACCTTCTTCGTATGTCTTTTGGATGGCTGCGCCCATGCCTAGACTACATATAATCGAGATATCAGTTGTACATACATGCAGGTTCTTCCTGGTCGTGTTGCAGTTCAGCATTTTTGTAAAGCATTTCACCCCTCCGACTCTCTCGGGCTTCATGCTTTAGGGGGCATCTGTTACACAGTAATTTTTCACTGTCTCCCTGTCAGTCCCCCTACTGTGTCATGAGATCAAATCCATCATGCTCATGCTCTCTGAATTGTCCAAATGACCCTATGCCAAAGTTTATTTCATCATCGCGACTGTTATTAAAATAACCGCGTTGACTGGCGGCTGATAGTGCAACTGATGCGCTGCCAGCGCGGAAGCACATGGGTTTTCCGTGCTGGTCGAATTTCATGATCCAACGCATCCTATGTTTGTATTAAGTCGCGCTGACATAGCCTCCTTTGTTATTAAGATGCGATGTCAACGCTCCAGTCCAGTTACACACCCGCGCTGATCCTGTTTGGCCAAGTTTGTTCTAACAACCAGCCTTCCAGATGACTCCAGACCTGGCTGTTGGCCTTGTGAATGTCGCCCTCCCTTCTATGGCATGCCTGTTCGTCATATGGGCCACCTTTCTTGGAGATAAGCTCATCCTTCCACCATTCATGGAGACTCCTTCTCCTATATAAGCCTCTACCATTACCATGAGCAGCTAGTTTTTGACAGAGTGGAATTCATAGTGCTTTTAGTGCTGCTCCTAGTAGGCAGTTGGTGTGATAAGTGTGGATTGCTAAGAGAGCCTAAGGAAGGTTGTGAAGTCTTGTTGTCTTGTGTGAGAGAGAGAGTTGTGTCTTGGGAGATCTACCTCCAATGGTGAATTCTTATGAGACTTGCTGGCTAGACCCTCTTGAGAAGGACTCAGCGTCAGAACATAGGTTGTACCTTTCTCTGATTTTGATTAATAATAGATGACTACTGTTATGGTTCCATTCTCATTTGTCTTTGTAATAGTTAATTTGAATTACATCCTTTCTGACTTATGTATAATTTATTTTATTAGATTTCAGGCTTGTGTTTGTTTCTCTCTTTGCGTGTGCAGGTGTCCATCCACGAGGATAGTGGAGGATCATGACCGACCAGAGCAAAGGAGCGAGAGTGGCATCTCTTCATCAAATAATAGCGCTGGAATCCAAGTAGGTGTTCATTGCCTACCTTTTAATTGCAATTAGGAGCTTGCGTAGTAGCATTGATTGATTGTTGCTAGACCCATTTTGGGCTAGTATGGATTGCCTCTATCCGTAGAGGGGATTTACCTCTCCAACAATACTAAATGTTATAATACCCATATTTAGTTCACAACTTATTTCCTCTTCTTGGCATAGATTTGGTTGGGGTTTTTAAAACATATGTAACCTTATTATTCTAAAGATTACTTACCATTTCTAATTCTTTCAAACTCGATAGGGAGTCACATATACGATTTTGACCATATATTTATTCTACTTTACATATAGTTATCTGGGATTATGTTGTTTCTCATTTTAGAATTGGTGTTTTCTTAGGTTTAAACCCTTAAACAATCCTTTTTTTTTTTTATTTGTTGACGAATTTTATATAGGGTTTTTATTTATAACTACTGTTTTGTATAAATTTACGTATACTTTTATTCTAGTAGAATAGTCATTCTTTCTCATTTAACCTCACTTATATAAGTTTAGTTGTAATGTATGGTCAAGGTTAAGCATTATAAAAAATAGCTCTTTCCCACATAAAAAAAAAATAGCTCTTTCAACGTTTTTATAACGCTTTACTTAGTTTCATTTCTCTTTCTTGTGTGTGTTTCGTTATTGTCTTTCACACACATGTACATGTTATTTCTGTACTTTTTTTGAAACTTTTTCCTTAGAAGAAGAAGATTTAAATCTCTCACATCACTCATGAGGATTTTGATTTTCATATTTTAGGTCAGATGATCTCAAACCTTGATTCTTTTACGTGTTTGAGCATGACTACTATATGAAAGGGCGAGAATATGGGGTCTTTAGTTGTTAATGTTCGCTTGTTTAGTTAGTTAGAGTTACACTTGTTGTTTTGGATGTCTATATTTAAAAGGCTTTAAGTCCTTAATGTACTAAAAGGTTGGGAAAGTTTTATCCCACACTTGAGATATGGTTAAATTCTAGTTGATTATCCTTATGGTTATTCTTGACCAAAACTGTAATATTTATCATAACATCTCATATGTGTAATGTTTTTTATATTATTAAATTTTCTAGGTTATTTTTCCCTCTTGGAAGATTTCTTAGGCTACATGCTTGCATGGCTATTATTGTACTTATTTATGGGTTCTTCCAATCCAAACCTCTTGTCAAATATAACTTGTTAAATTAAAATTGACCTGCAATGCTACTAAAGAAGTTTTTTTTTTTTATCCTTAATGATATACAAAGGATATCTATGAAACTCAACTTTTTGGCTATTTCAATGTATTTCATATAATTATATTCTCATGTTCTTTATACACTAGTTGTAATCTCTCTTATTTCTGTCTGTAAGTTATTTTTTGGTCAATTCTTTATACCTTTATACAATATTCATCATTCATTATTGCCATGTGTAATTTATAGCTATACAACTCACATCTCCAATATTTTTCTCAATTACCTAAGGTCACTCTTCTAGGAATATTATTACCTTGCTTATTTCTTTAGATTACTATGAATGATTATACTATTATTACCAATAATTTGGTAGTTAGTAATGTATTTCATAAATTAATAGAAATTTTGATACTATTGATGAAATTGAACTAAAATCAAGAGATTATAAATTTCCTCTACTATTCTATAGAAATCACAATTTAGACACACATACAACGACATGCAACCATCAAAGGAAAAAGAACACAATGATTTACATGGAACCCAACCGAGAAAAACCCCTGTACTTCTTTGCAATGCCACTCTTCAACTCTGAAGAATACCCTATACTGTAATCTTGTTCCCCTACTTCCTAACTTGCTCTCACCAACACTTATAAAATTCAAGCCTCAACAAACCCCCTATTTCCTTGCACAATCGTGGAGGAATTAAGATTCTAAAAGATAGGGAAATTTCCTATTTCCTCGCACAAATCCTAAAGCAATTGATGACTTGTTCAGTGAAAAAGAACTGTACACTCAAGAATATACAAATATAAATAAAAACATGCTTTTTCCTCCATCTCAACTAGGAAATTCAGATTCCATGCGTGACTGTGTCTATTTTTAGTTGATTCACTAGTTAACTCAGAGATCATGGACTTAACAACAATTATACTACTGAAATGATCTTCAACTAACTCAAATAAATACTTGAGCTTAGTTAACTCAGTTCAACTAACAATATCTCAACTAGATTGCTAAATATTAGCAACTAATACATGCACAACTCTACCTCTAGTGTGCAAACTCAAATTTACCGAGTAAACTACTAGACAAGGAGATGTCACACAAGTTAATTGCAATCCAAGTGACCCTACTAATGTGGAAAATAAAATTACTCAATTTGACTAAGGCACAACTCATAATTGAGATTTTTTCTTATTCCAATTCCAACACTCCCTCTTAGAACGAAAAGGGTTCTACACAACTCGAATCCACCTCCTTCATGGTGTATTGTACCACTACCTCTCACTGTCATTGTTTCTACTACAAAAACTACAATTGAGAAGCATTCAAAATAATGAATCACTTCTATCTCTGGAACTATCTATTAATAAGAATACACCATTGTTGATTCTTATTTTACATAGAGCATGAAGAGGGGGAAGAAAAGGATCAAGAAACATCAAAAGAAGAGGATAGACGCCAAGACCCAACCCTAGAGAAAGAAGAAATGAATTTGACCATATCTTGTAAACCATTGGCAAGAATTACCACTCAAACTCTCAGGATAGAAGACATATCAAGAAGAAAAAGGTTCAAGAAGTGAAAGATCACATTGAGAAAGAAGAAATGAATCCATCCATACCTTGTAATGATTACTACTCCTCAAACTATCAAGATAGAAGGAGATATGAAGAAGAAAAATGTTCAAGAAGTGAAAGATGAAATTGAGCATCAAGTAATGAATCCGACCATATCTTGTAAAGCATCGGAAGAAATTACCACTCCTCAAACTATCAAGATATAAGGAAATATCAAGAAGAAAATGGTTCAAGAAGTGAAAGATCACATCGAGCATCAACAACAAGTTCTCCAACTTTTAAAAGATAATGCCACTTTGGTGTAGAATCGAATGAAAAAACACGTAGATCAACATCATAGTGAAAAATGTTTTGATGTAGGTGATTGGGTATTTTTGCAGTTACATCTCAAGCAAGCTATTTATGAGAAGGAAATGTTGGCAATACTACACACACTTAAGAAATGGCGACCTTACCCAATGGGAAGACACTTCAAGGTAAAAATGGATCATGATAGTCTTAAATACATTTTAGAACAAATATTATCTTTAGAAGAACATAAAAAATGGGTCACAAATAAGTTGGGTTATGACTTTGACATCATCTACAGAAAAGGGAAGAAATTTTTGTTGCAGATGTACTCTCAAGAAAGGATGAGGATGTGGAAGCATTGTTTTGCGCTATTTCAAATATCAAACTAGATTGGGTAAAAGAAGTAAGGGATGAATGGAAGAAGGACAAAGAAGTGTGGCCACTCACTCAAAAGCTGCAGAATATCCTTGTTCAAACAATATTGTCAGAACTTGATGAGGAATCAAAAATCATATTAGAACCTCGAGCAGTCACAGAAATAAGAACCCGACAGCTACAAAATCAATCAATTTTAGAGTATCTCATCAAGTGGAATAACTTATGTGTTGAATATTTCACATGGAAGGATAAAATTTTTATATAGAAGCATCAGGAAGTACTCAAGCATTTAGGACAACACTTTTTAAAGGAGAGGGGCATGTTAGGCCCCTATACTATTAGTGTAACCCCTTATTTTTATTAGTACAACCCCCTTATTATATTGTTCTACCGATGTAGTCCCCATAGAATCCCCCTGTTGTTATTAGTGTGCCCCATAGAAGCCTACTATTGTTATTATCGTGCCCTTACATTATTATTGTTATGCCGGATTTGATTATATTATGACCCCTTAGACTCCTATATATAGAAAGGAGGTCTTTTCATTTGTATCATCCAAGAATTGTTCATTTATGTAATGCAAAGGAGCTTGCCCCCTCGAAGAGGCTGAATTCTAAGGCGTTGATCTATCTTTTCTATATTTTTGTGAGCTGGTTTCATAACAAACCCCTCTACTACTTTACATTAATTCAAAAGAAAATAGAAATAATTACAATGTCTCACTTCAACTCTAAAGCACACCATGCACTAAAATCCTATTCTCCTACCTCCTGACTTGATCTAGCCAACACTTAGCCAATTCAAGCCTGAATCAACATCCTATTTCCTTTCACAATTATGGAGGATTTAAGCTCCTAAAAGATAGCAAAATTCCCTATTTCCTAGCACCAATCCTGAAATAATTGATCACCTACTTAGTGAAAAGGCATTGTACTCTCAACAATAGACAAATATAAATATAAACATTCCTTTTTCTCCACATAAACTACCAAATTCAAATTCCATAAATGATTGTGTCTATTTTTAGCTAATTGACTAGTTGAATGAGAGATCATTGAGCTAACAACAATTCTACTACTCAATTGACCTTCAGCCAGGCTCAATTAAAGACTTGAGCTCAATTAACTCAATTCAAATAACAATAACTCAACTAGATTTCTAAATATTACCAATCAATATATGCACAACTTTACTTCTAGCCTACAAACTTGAATTTACTGAGCAAACTAGTAGACAAGGCCATGTCACCCAAGTTAACTACAATCCAAGTGATCCTCCTAGTGTGGAAAATCGAATTACTTAATTTGAATAAGGCAAAAGTCAAAATTGAGTATTTTTCACTCACCCAACAGGCAGCAGGTAGTTATTAGCTCATTTATGAACTCTACTTCCCACTTCCAAAGACAACATCATGACTTTTAGGGAAGTTATGGACCATTTCATATCCTTAATTCATAATTAATCTAGTTATTCAGATTGGATTCCTAGGACTTAATGAATGCTTAATTAATAACCAAGATTAACTTACATCCTTTATCTCTTTCAGCCAGATGTAGCTTATGTACTAATTTTTACAATTTTTAGTTTTCTTAACAACATAATAAACACAAGATTTACATTCAGCCTTTATAAGTTTATCACACTCATAAAATCTTTCCAAATAACTCTATTTAAAGTTAGGAAACCATCAAACTTAAATAAATATACAAATTTGCAACAAAATCTTCAAGTAAAGGGATATCACATACTCCTCCGCTTGAATTTGATATCATCCCAATGTTTGCCCATAACTTCTAGAAATCATTCCAACATTTTATTTTAAATTCGAGATTCATATGCTTCTTCAAAAACATCCCCCAACTCCCATGTTATCTCTTTTGTGTTAAAATGATTCCTTTGAACTTTCACTTGCACTATATATCTATTCCATAGCATGATTAACCTTAGGTATAAAATATGTTGAGGTTCTTCGAGGAACTCTCCCTCCATTTCTACATGTACAACATTCCAATCAATTTTATGAGTTGAGTGATATACATATTTCTTCAAAAAAGGATACAAGAAATACGTTATCAATTTTTATATTTTTTATAAGAGAAAGATGATAAGAAATTGGTCCAATTCTGGCTATAAAACCTCAAAATGTCAACAATATCTAGGTGATAACTTGGCATACTTTCCAAGTCTGAGAGTGATTTTGTTTGGTTTCTGATGCAGGGTAGGCCTGCATAGAACCAGGATCTCCATCGTTGTACTTTCCCCAAGAATACAATCCAACCGACCCACCTGTTCCAATCTCTTCTCCAGGTGGTGAACTCTGCCCAGGAATAATCCCCCACGCTGTAAGATAGCAAGAGAGTGCTTGGTTTGGTGTTGCTATTCTCCATAGGAACTACAGCAAGCCACAGTGATTGATTTATTTGATACATATATATAAATGCCCAGAAGTAGTGGTATCAACTATCCATGTACAACAAGGAGGAAAGAGGCTTAGTTCTGCAAACACCAGTCCATCCTCCCTTCACGCATATCGACAGCCTCAACTAAACAAAGAATCTGGCGCTCTCAATGCACAAATGCGTCCTCTAGCAAGGGGCTTTCGCACAGCCCACAACAGTATATACAGGCCTCGATCACAATATTTTGACCTTCACAATGATAAAATATGCATCACGTTCAACACACGTCCACTGGTCAATTAACAGTCAAACCACCATTATCTCGTGGCCCAATAGAGTCCATTCATCAGCTAACACGTTCTTTACCTTGTGTTTTCAAATTGCCCCGTCATCAGTAAGTAAAGAACAGCTCTATCGACGGACAGCAAGGAAAACCATAAGGTAAAGAACGCAACGCTCCTTTCTATGCTTGCAAACTCAGTAATCGGCCAGCAACAAAGTAATAGACACGCATGGCACTCTGAGGCCGAGACTCTACCGTCAATATATGATATGAACTCTAACCTTAGTTGGCAAGGACGTTATCAGTTAATTTCAAGTCTGCCATTGTTTATATATAGCAATGAAATCACAGGTCGGCAGCGTAACGACGAAAAAGAAACACTATAAGTTGTTTAACACACTGTAAATATATTTAACTGCTTGCTTGCCAAGGTATTAATATGCAGATCATTATGGAACATGCGATCGATTGGAAATTTAACCAGATCTCTAAACATAACATCTATTCTTCAGAAATAGATTCAGAAATTCATAAACCCCATTCTTTCCCGTCAACACTACAATATTGATATTAACAATACCAGTTCCTTCAATTCGGTGCAGAAATACAACCAATTATAGTATCAATTGTTTAAATCGATTTCCCATTTTGTTTCATTTAATGGCATTAACAATGATCTCACTACCAGATTATAAAAATGGGCATTATTCATTTAAACCCAATTGCAGAGGATATATTCCACTCCAGAAATCAAATTACACAATTCTGAAACCACTTTTTATATTAACAATGAAAGCACTTACAGACTTTGTTTTTGCCGGATGTGCGACAGTGATGGCCTTACAATTGCCGAAGGCTTACAAGCCTTGGCTGCCCAAGATTTTCTCCTTTCTATTCTACCACACTCTCTCACACTCTCTCCTTTTCAATGTCTTTGAGGATTCATTATTTATAAAACTTAGCATGATTAAAAAATCCTAAAATCACTCAACTAAAACTCTAACTCTACATGCAATGCATACAAAGGTCTATTGATGCTTTATTCCATCTTTTCCTATTTTAAGAACAAGAAAAGCCTCCTTATCCATGATGATCCATATTCATTGCTTTATTCCTAAAACCACTCCCTATTTCCTATTTTCTTATTTATTTACTTTGGAAACATCTAATTAATCACACTGACTTGTAACTTAGGAAAATAATTCTAGAATGCTTGACCCCCTATGACTGTTATTTACAATAATTTCTCTTGGGCTGAATGCTCCCGCATCAGTTTGAGTTTTAAGTAAACATGATCACCAAAATTGAATTATTTGTGAACTCTTTTCAAGTATGCATAAATCTTATGTCGATATTGAGTTGTTTATAAATTATACTTAACATGTTTAACCACTTTTTCCATTTCTTTGAGTATATACATTCCCAACACTAACTGATTTTCAAGATGGTCCCATCTTAGAGGCACTTTGCATCTTCTTCCATGTAGTACCTCAAAGGGGCTCATCTTCAAATAAATTTGATATCCATTATTATAGGAAAACTAAACTAAGTGGAGATAGTCGTATCACTTAGTTGGCCTATCCATAACATACATTCTTAACATATCTTATAAGCTTTGATTGATTCTTTTGTATTTGACCATCAGTTTGAGGATGATAGAGTGGCCTAAAATTTAAATTTATTTTCATACCTTCAAATAGACCCTTCCAAAATTTATAAGTGAGCTTGGCATCACAATATGAAATAAAAGTTTTTGGCATACCATGCAACCTAAAGATCTACTTCCTGAATATTTATACTATGTTAATGGCTTTAAGGGTTGATTTTATAGGAGTAAAGTGTGTTGCTTTAATGATTTTATTTACCACTACCATAATAGCATCATGTTGCCTCCTAGTTTTTGGTAAGCCAGTGACGAAGTCCATTGATATTATTTCCCATTTCCATTCTCGAATGGCTAAGGGTTGTAATAACCTAGTTGGATGTTGATGGGATGCCTTCACCTATTGACATTCCAAGCATTTATCTATGCGTTTAGCATCTTTTGTTTTCAAGTTAGGCCAATAAAATTGTTTCCTCAATGCAGCTATTAAATTTTGATAACGAGGATGCCTAGCTATTGGTTTTGTTATATAACTCATCTAATACAAACACTTTTAGATTTGGATCATTAGTGTTAGCACCTAAATCTGCCTTAGGTTGAAAGAAGGCAAAACTCAGGGTAACCACAAACCACGCTCAGTTAGGTAACTAGCCCTACCAGAACATGAGAGGGCTCTCTCTGAGTCACACTCAGTGAATAAGTGAATGAAAAGGCCTGAGATGACTTACAGTGAACTAAATGTCTTAGGCTATTAAGTGAAAATGAAAATAAGAATTGATTTTCATGAATGACTATGTTTCTGGGATGTTATGGGACCACTAGACGTCAATGAACAGAGAACTTAATACAAAGGCACAGATTATTTCGTGAGGCAAGGTAGGTGGAAAAACTAGCAATTTAGTTTTAAGATAGTGCGGAATGGAGAGATTGATTTAAGAGGGTGAAAAGGGCATGGACAACATGAATCCTTTTCAATAGAATAATGAACATTGAACATGAAAGTTTCCCACAGGCGGTGCAATAAAATTGAATTCTACCTTAGCTAACTTAGAAAATTTCAATGGAAATGAATATGAAATGAGCTGCGAAACATATAAAGGTACATATGAAACATAAGAGACACATTTGCTACACTCAGAACCACATGAATCTCATGAAATAGAGCCACTACCTTTCATTAGTCCTCTATAAAAAATATACAATGCAGAAACAAAGTTTCTTTCCCACAGTCTCCCAGAAGTTACAAGACAACCAACCCTTTGCCAATAGTTTGCATACAATATATAGAATGTGCCATGAAGAGATAGAATGCCCAAGGGTTGGGGAGTTACTCGAATCATCACAAAATGAAGGCAGAGAGCCAAACATCAGCTACAGGGGAAGGTGTATGAACATTAGGATACAAGTTTTTCCGATGATTTGAGCTTCCAAGAGAAATTGCTTTCAAAACCCTAGGAGAGGGAAATGACCTTACCTAGGCACAACTAAAGCATGAACAATGTGTAAAATGACCGAGTGGAACTTGACATGATGATGAAAACCCTCTGAATGATGGTAGACTCAGCTGAATAGTGACATAGACTGGCATTTGGACAACTTTGAAAGGAGTGAAAGCAAACCCTAGACCTAATGCCTAGTGACCATATTTTACTTGAAGACTCACTGAAATGATAACATTTGACCTTGACACCTTAAAATCACTTATGTTAGAGCATGTTTGATCATTGGAGGAAGGCTTCAAAGACTATCACTAACAATTAGGAAAGTAAATTATGTCTCTATACATTAGAAACCCTTGATTTTTTTATTGAAAATGAACTTCTTCTTCAGCTAATAGTTCAAGTTTCTAAAATTTCTCTTTAATTTTCATGTATCCTTGATCAGAATCTGCAGCTGATTTGATCTTTTCTATCAAATTTGTTTCCCAACTAATTGTAGAAATGGCACAAAATTTATTTAATTTTATGCTCAAGGAACCAACAAAATTTTTTTCTTTCGCTTTAATGTGTACAATTTCAAAATCATACTTAGTAAGGAATTCCAACCGTATTTCTTGCCTAACATTCAAATTTTCCAGGAAAAATATGTATTTGAGAATAATATTTTCTATTTTTAGCTAAAATTGCCTTCCTATGAGATAATCTCAATGTATTTTTAGATAGTGAATGATAGATGATAGTTCTAAGTTAAGTGTGGCATAGTTCTTCTAATTTTTCTTTTAACTTTCTGGATTTGTAGTTAATTAGATGAACTTATTACATTAAAAAAACCTCCCAAGCCTTCCTTCCCGACATCTGTTAATACTACAAAACCTTTATAATGGTCACCTAGTTTTAGATTGCAACAGTAGTTGATGACCTCTTTGAGTTTTCAAAGCTACCTCAACACTTCCAAATCCATTCAAAATTTTTCCAGTTATTTTGCAAAGAAGTAATTGGATGTGCTAGTTTAGAAAATACTTTTATAAATCTTATGTAATAACCTATAATTCCCTTGGAGGATACACTATTAGATACATCTTTAGGTACTAACCATTGAGTAATAGCTCTTATATTTTCTAGATTCACAATAATCCCTTCCTCAAATACCACATGTCCCACATATTGAATTTGTTTATGGTAAAATGTGTATTTTCTAAACTTAACATCCAACTCATTTTCTCTAAGTGTTTGAAGAGAAACCTTCAAATGTTGATCATGTTCTTCTTTACTCTTTGAGCAAGCTACAATATCATATATGAATATATTGACAAATTTGTCTATAAAATGGCTAAGCACACTATTCACCAAGCACATGAAAGTGACCCATGCATTAGTGAGTCAAAATGGGAGTACCACAAACTCATAATGTCTATATCTTGTTTTGAATGTTATTTTGTGACGATCCTCATCGTTAATCCTAATTTGATGGTTTCTAGATCATAAATCAATTTTTGAGAAAATTGAAGCTCCTTTGAATTGATCAAACAAGTCACCAATTTAGGGCAAAGAGTACTTGCCTTTGATGATCATTTTATTAAGTTGTTTTTAATCTATACAAAGCTTAAGATTATCATTTTTATTCTTAATGAATATGACTAGTGCACAGCAAGGTGAGTCACTAGGTATTATATACTTCTTATCATGTAGTTCTTACAACTAAATCTTTAATCCAATTAACTTAATAATTGTTATTTTATATGGGGCTTTTGATACCGAAACAACTCAAGGAATGAAATCAATCGTGAATCTATATCACTTGGTGGAGGAAGTCTTGGTATATCGTTAGAGAAGGCATATTTATATTGCTCCAATATACGGTAGTCCTTTAGAGATGGTTTCTGACTATTACAAAAAAATATCTTCAATCTAGATTGCAAACATTTGGAAGCCTTTACGAGAAAATTTATTTAGTTGTAAGGTAAGAATTTCCCTACCAAAATATCTCTTGGAACTCCTTTTACTATAAAAGCTTCCCCTTCATCATTAATGCAAGAAAAATACTTTTTTAGGAATTTTAAAACCACTATGTGTGGTTCCTACCAATAAATACCAAAAGAATATCATATGACCCCAAAGGTTAAATGTTTATATTTAAGTGAGTGTTCCTTCTATTCATATTAAATAAAAAATATTTTCTATTTCTATAAGTTTCCTTTTATCTCTTGTGGCCAATTGTGCTAACGAGAGCTTACTTTACTTTACCTTTCTGAGTCCAAATATTTCAATTGTAGCAAGGGAAATTTAACTTAAAGTAGAACCAAGTTCAATTAGTACTACTATAATTTTCTTAAACTTATTACCTTAGATTTCCACCATAGTAGAGTGATGATCCCCTTGTCTCCCATCTAGAGCTTCACTAGTCCTTTGGATATTACAAGAAATATCACCAACTGTAGAAGCTTCTTGCAAATTATTTACTATCATTTTTTTAGAGGGTTTTATGGACAATATCCCCACAAACGGTTCTCATTGCAACCGCAACATTTAATTGGTTGTCTCACTGATTCACAAAAAAATATGTTTCCTACTCCTACTTCTTGTCCATTCTTTTATCCAAATTTCCTTTGCTAATTTACACTTCTATTGTAGTTTCCCATTTATTGCAAATATGTTGTGATTGATGGCAAAGGAAAAGAAAATACAATGGAAAATATTAGAAAAGACAATTGAATTGATAAATATGTTGTCATTGATGGAAAAGGAAAACATTGTTGGTAAAGTCAAAGGCCACAGTAAATCTTTTTGGAAGAGGCAAGAAAATGGCAACTCCAAATGCATTGGTAAATATGTTATCATTATTAGCAAAGGAAAAGGCAAAGGTAATTGTAAAGGTGGAAGAGCATGGAAAATGATTAATCACAAGAATATTACCATGGTAGAAATGATGGTATAGAGAATTCGGAGCCCATTTTGGAGTATAATATCATTGCATAAGTAGGTGAATCCTAAAAATATTGAAATATCTCACAGAAATAGTTCTAGTGATATGTGGAAGTCTGAGAATGGCCTCCTGGATCGAATGTTACATCCAGTCAAAGTTGGTGACCTGAAGTCAAAGTTAGTAAAGTTAAAATGTTATTGTAGGAGCCTTGGTGCATATCCAAAGTTGGCAAAAGTGACAAACTCAGTGGTAAATCTAAGTGGAGAAGAAAAACATAGGACTTGGTAGACATGGTTGACAACATAGTAGTGGGAAGCACTTCTACGAACGCAAGAGGATCCCGCCTGACAACCTAACCTAACAGAGTTACCCTGATGGTATGGTGAAGATGTATCATATTAGCACCGGAATGAATGGAGTGGGATGATGGCAGGTGATGAGGCCATTCTAACGCACATACCCTGATGGGTGAACCCCAAAGGATTACAAAGGATGCAATAAACGAAAGTCTCGAGCGATGGATGGTAGGACACATCGATGAAACATCGTCCAATGGGAAGCAACCCAGCGGCCCTCACTTTGATAAATCGGTCCGCTAAGGGCTACCCCAAAGGTCTAACAATGAGGGGGTGAAGCGAAGCACTATCCTGATGGAAAAAAAAGGAAATGGCTTGAACCGAGTTCTCTTTTCTAAAAATATTCGCAATTGAAATTGGTGCCAAAATGAAGGTCGTAGGGCCCTTTCTCTCTCCTCGAGCAGGACATGTGGTGACATGCGATCGTCACCAACATCGAAGGATAATGACCTTCAAACAAAGAAATTAGAGCATGACACATCACACATATTTGGAATTTTCGGGCACCCGAAAGGGGCATTTCTTGGTGACACATGTCACTAATAATTGTTTGACACATGGTACAACTGACGACAGAATGGCATCACCCTGCTTGATGGATCCCAGCTAGATGATAATAGTGCACAAAAGGGATGCACTCAACAAGAGGTGTCAGGATCATGAGGCAACTAACTCATCATGAAGAGTTTTTCTTCAAGTACTATTGTTGCAATGGGAGGACCCCACCTCGATAGCTTATCCCAGAGGATAAACCCTGAGGGTTTTGTTAATAGAGCAGAAATGCAATGCCTCGAGATGTGGGGGATGAGACATGTTGCATTGATAGGTGGATAATTACATCCAATATGTAGGGATAAGAAGAATTTATTTGCACAGTTTAAAGAATGGTTGGGATAAGTGTAGGTCTTAACCCTGTCCAGAAATTACCTGCGTACGAATTCTAAATCACAGGAAAAATAAAAATGCGAGCGCATAACACATAAAACACATATATATAGATATTTCCCACTGGATCTCAAAACCGAGACTACCAGCTTTATCTTTTAATTATACTCCTTTCAATGTTACAATACATATTTATACATGTCGAAGCATCCAATACCATGGACCGAAAAACCATCGCGTCCAAAACCATGGATCGAAAAACATATGTAGGTTCGCCCAACCTAATATAGGGTCCAAAAAAAAATTTCTCGGGGCACTGCCCCGAACCCCGTAGAGGGGGGCTACCCGTCGCTGCGCAATCGACGCAACGAAGGGGGGGATCTGCCCCCCCTCTAACCCCCCAATTCACTACGTAGGTTAGTCGTGGAAAGAATATAACACAACCCAACAATCTCCCACTTGTTGTTTTCTTTCCACAGGAGAGCTTAGTCATTTTTCCAGCCCTGAAACGCCCATTGTTTCTCTACACCAAGAGAACTTCTCAGAGCTCACAGATTTTGTCAATGTATCTGCAGTATTCTTCAAAGTGTCCACCTTTACCAGCAACACCTTTTTGTCTTCTATCATATCCCTCACAAAGTGATACTGAACATCAATGTGCTTTGTCTTTGAATGATAAGCAGGGTTCTTTGCCAAGAAATTGCACTTTGGCTGTCACAGTCTATCCTTATAGCTCCCTGTACTAACCCCATACTTGAACACAATCTCTACAACCAAACTGCTTCCTTGCTTGCATGAGTGGCTGCCATGTATTCTGCCTCTGTAGTTGATAGTGCCACTACAGAGTGTTTCTTACTCATCCAACTGACTGCACCTCCAAATAGGTTAAACACATACCCACTTGTAGATCTTCTATGATCCAGATCTCCAGCCTAGTCTGCATCAACAAAGCCACGGATATCCAATACTCTATCCAATCCTGCTCTTCCTTGGTAGCACAAACCATAATCACTAGTGCCATGCAAATACCTGAAAACCCGCTTCACTGCTGTCCAGTGCTCCTTCCCTAGTTTTGACATATACCTGCTCAATACTCCCACTACATGTGCAATGTCTGGTCTAGTACAGACCATGGCGTACATCAAGCTACCGACTACACCCGCATATGGAACACGGGACATGTCCTCTTCCTCTTCTTGTGTCTTGGGACACTATTCAGCAGATAACCTCACACCTAAAGGAATAAGAACCTTCACTCGTTTACTGTCATGCATATTAAACCTCTGCAATATTGTCTCGACATACTTCCTCCGGTTTAACCAGAGCTTCCTCTTGGCCTAATCTCTTTTAATTTCCATGCCCAAAATATAGTTTGCAGCACCAATATCTTTCATGTCGAATTTGGAGGACAATTGGGTCTTCAAATCCTGGATAATTTCTTTTTCATTTCCAACCAAAAACATATCATCCACATACAAGACCAGATAAATAACACGGTCACCAATTAATTTAAAATACACACAATGATCTGCTTTGCTTCTGGTGAAGCCAAGTCCCCGTATAAATGTATCACATTTCTGATACCACATCCTTGGCGACTGTTTTAACTCATACAGAGACTTCTTTAACTTGCATACTAGTTCTTTCTTACCCTTCACCGCAAATCCTTCAGGTTGCTTCATGTAGATTTCCTCTTCCAAATCCCCGTGAAGAAATGATGTCTTCACATCCATCTGTTCTACCTCAAAATCAAAAGCAGCAGCAACAGATAAAAGTAATTTAATAGAATTTACCTTGGAAATAGGAGAAAAAATATCACCAAAATCAATTCCCGGCACCTAGGAATAACCTTTTGCTACCAACCGAGCTTTGCATTTCTCCACCTTCCCTTCTGCAATTGTCTTCTTCTTGAACACCCATTTGCTGCCAATGGGTTTCCTTCCAGCCGGCAACTCCACCAGATCCTAAGCCTCATTTTCGTGCAAAGATGCCATCTCATCAACCATGGCCTCTTTCCAGAGTTTTCCATCCTCTGAATCCACTGCTTCCTTCACAGTTCTGAGATCATCATAAGTAACAGACAAAGAAAAATTTGAACAGAAAGCAGATGGA
>APFE030341224.1:4001-14787 GCA_000404065.3 Pinus taeda
CTACCCTTATTTCTTCCAAGGCCACAGATTAAGCAGTTGGGAACCTTAGTTTCTCTGCCTAACTACTGATCTGCCAAGATTAAACAGTTTGGACAGATTTCTTGCTCTATTCTACAACAAAAATTGAAAACATGTCATGATCCAGATTAGACTGTTGGATCAACCATCAAAACTTTAATATGTATGAAGGCATGTACACACCTTGTCTTTCCTGGAAAATATGGGATCTTTGTAGTAGCAAAGCAGAGCATATTTGGCACTTGAATTTGCCAATCATGAAATATGAAACCTATTGGTATAGGTATCCAACACACTTCATGTCAATCAAAAATACCTCATGCATTGTATTTCCACTAATATTGCCAATAATGACCCTCAAGAGTCATGTCCTAGAACAACTGCATCATAACCATCTGAGGTTGTATAACTCCAAGCACTCTCCCAACTTGTTGGCCAGATGAGGAGCTATATTCCCAACAAGCCTAACTTGTGGGGATGGTGCCAACTAGAATATACTCTGCATAGACCAAGATAGGGGAGAAATATCTCTGACCCTATCGGTAACAGATATGGGAGATACCCTATTTTCTAGAAATACCTCAACCCTAGGAGCCCTCCATCACAATTCCTCACTCTGGGAGCTCAGACAAGGGGGGAGAGCTAGCTCACTGTCCTTAATCAATCCTACTCTTTGTAGATTAGTAACATATAATCGTCCTCATATATGTTATTGACTTAAACAAATTTCTGTAGCAGCAATCTCCTATTCATACAGGACATCAAATCAAATATTATATTGGACCAAATATATTTCACAAAATGAATATCTTATTCATTGTCCCTCTCATGGAGGTAGCAACCACAAGCCAAAGCTTGTCTCGTACATTAGCATTTTCGTAATATATGGAGATATCTCAGATGTAGCTTTATATGGGATTCTCAGTAAATCACGTCCCACTCTTTATCATTGCAATGTATCACTGTCACATCCATAACCTATTCAAAATAACTCTTTAAAGAGTTTGTTCAACCTGCCTCACAGGTATCCATGTTGGAAACATCATACTCAACCTCTGTTGTGCTTAATGCTACAGACATTTGATCCGAATGGAAAATGACACCAACCCATGGTATTCATCCACCCATGTTATTCATCCATCCATGGAATTTACCCATGGTATTGTAAGTGGCATCCACCCATGGTATTGTAAGTGACATCCACCCATGGTATTCATTCACCCATGGTATTTTCCCATGGTATTGTGGCATCCACCCATTCGATTCATTCACCCATGGAATTGACCTGTGGTATTGTGACATCCACCGATGGTATTCATTCACCCATGGAATTGACCCATGGTTTTGTGACATCCACCCATGTAATTGACTCATGGTATTGTAACTGAAAAACATTATAATTAACAAGTCACATTTTGTAAAAGGACGGATGGTCCACCACAATGTAGTCCTTACAGTTATTATATGTTTCAATAAAAAAGTTCTTTGTGGTATTGTTTATTAGGCATTCTACTCTTTTTCTTCTGGCATTTCAATTTTCAGATCTTGGGCATTTCCCTGCCAAGATCCATTTCAATATTTTAGATCTTGAGGGTCTCCCCACAAGATCTGGATCAGTGGTATCAGAGCAAGTTATGATTCCATGGGAAAGAGGGTTTCATGCATATTTCAGTTTCAAAATTTTTCAACAATATTCAAAAAAATTCAGGCACATGTTGTGACCTCCACGGAGCACTTTCCTGGGCCAAGTAGGAAGAATTTTTATTTTTTCATTTTTTTGCAGGATTTTTTTTTTGGGTGGCAAGTTTGCAGATCAGATCTAAAAAAGTTGGTGCAATATTTACAAAAACAAATAATAGATCTGAATTTCTTGTGAAAAGATACCAAAATTCAAAAAAAAGAATCAGCCAAATCGAAGTCTCGATGAGGGAGATATCGCTGATTTAAAATCATCTATGTTGTCACAAGCATTATAGGGTATCTCTATGCTCAGATCTTCATTTGTCATGGTTATGGGTCATCCACAAACCCACAGTTCATCGAAGTTCATTTGCTAGGCCGCACACCATCAATATCATAGTTGGTCACAAGCACTACAGGGTATCTATATCCTCGGATCTTCGTTCATCATGGTTATGGGTCATCCACAAACCTACATTTCATCAAAGTCTATTTTGCTAGGCCACCCACTGTCATTATCACAGTTGGTCACAAGCATTACATGGTATCTCTATCCCCGGATCTTCGTTCATCATGGTTATTGGTTAACCACATAAAACCCTTCTCTTCAGTGGCTCTTCATATTCAACAAAGGGTTCGTAGGAGTGGACTTCACGCAATGGGGACCATTGCTTCTTAGGGAGGGAGGAATGATTCGAATGGAAAATGGCATCAATCCATGGTATTCATCCACCCATGTTATTAATCCATCCATGGAATTTACCCATGGTATTGTAATTGGCATCCACCCATGGTATTTATCAACCCATGTTATTGTAATTAATGTCCACCCATGGTATTTTCCCATGGTATTGTGACATCTACCCATGGTATTCATTCATCGATGGAATTGACCCGCGGTATTATGACAACCACACATGGTATTCATTCACCAATGGAATTGACC
The DNA here is from genome assembly GCA_000404065.3 of Pinus taeda. NCBI lineage: Eukaryota > Viridiplantae > Streptophyta > Pinopsida > Pinales > Pinaceae > Pinus > Pinus taeda. Next base: position 6,646 of record APFE030341224.1, read on the forward strand.
CATGGTATTGTGACATCCACCCATGGTATTCATTCACCCATGGAATTGACCCATGGTATTGTAATTGAAAAATACTATAAGTAACAAGTCACATTTTGTAAAAGGACAAATGGTCCACCACAATGTAGTCCTTACAGTTATTATATGTTTTAATAAAAAAGTTCTTTGTGGTTTTGTTTATTGGGCATTCAACTCTTTTTCTTCTGGCATTTCAATTTTTCAGATCTTGGGTGCCTCCCCCCCAAGATCCATTTCAATATTTTAGATCTTGAGGGTGTCCCCCCAAGATCTGGATCAACATTTCATCTAAAAGATCATGGAATATCTGATCATACTAACGCAACATTTAGATGTGCTCATGATCTAGATCTTGGGAGGAGACCCCCAAGATCTAAAAGATTGAAATGGATCTTGGGAGGAGAGACCCCCGAGATCTGAAAAATTGCAATGGATCTTGGGGGAAAGGCCCCTAAGATCTAAAAACCTGAAATTGCCAGAACAAGAATAAGAGAATGCCCAATAAACGAAACCACAAAGATTTTTTTTTTTTTTAAACCAATAATAATTGGAAAGCTTACAAACAGTAATGGAAATAAACCAGCTAGGGCGATGGTAGCTTATTTCTGAGAAGAGATGTGGTCGCTACATGCCTCTAAACTGTAAAGGCTACATTATGGTAGACAATCTATCCTTTTACAAAATGTGACTTGTTACTTATAGTATTTTTCAGTTACAATACCACCGGTCAATTCCATGGGTGAATAAATACCATGGGTGGATTTTACAATACCACGGGCGGATGCCATTTACAATACCATGGGTTGATGCCATTTTCCATTCGGATCATTCCTCCCTCCTTAAGAAGCAATGGTCCCCATTGCGTAAAGTTCCCTCCTGTGAAGCCTTTGTTCAATATGAAGAGCCACTGAAGATAAGGGTTTTATGTGGTTAACCCAAAACCCTGATAAAAAAAGATCCGAGGATAGAGATACCTTGTAATGCTTGTGACCAACTGTGATTCTGACAGTGCACGGCCTAGCAAATGGACTTCAATGACAAGGATTTTATGCAGTTGACCCATAACCATGATGTTGGTTGCTGATGAAGTAGCAGGTGCCTACATAGCCTGGGGTGGGAGGGCACGTCTTCAATGGAAACCCACTCTGAATGCTGCTCCAGAATTAAAATGGACATAACGCAGCCAATATAACATAGAATATTTATTATAAACTGTTTTTGGAAGTAGAAGGATCATTTTGCATCTTCCCATGTGTTGGAAATCCTTATCTGGACACTCTAAAATCTCAGATTCGTCCTGCAACAATTCCACCGTCACAAAAATTCTGATAAAATAGTTGATTTTAAATCAGCGATATCTCCCACATCTGAACTCTGATTCGACCCATTTGTTTTTTGAAATTGGGTGATTTTTCGAGAGGAATCCATATCTGGTATTTGTCTTTGTAAATTTTGTACCAAATGTTTCAGATATGATCTGCAAATTTGCGGCCCAAAACAATTCCTGCAAAAAAATTGAGACTGAAATATGCATGAAACCCTCATTCCCATGGAATCGTAAACTACTCTGATACCACTAGTCTAGATCTTGGGAGGAGGCCCCCAAGATCTAAAAGAATGAAATGGATCTTGGGAGGAGAGACCCCCAAGATTTAAAAACTTGCAATGGATCTTGGGGGAAAGGCCCCCAAGATCTGAAAACTTGAAATTGCCAGAAGAACAGTAAGAGAATGCCCAATAAACAAAACCACAAAGAAACTTTTTTTTAAAACCGATAATAACTGTAAATCTTACAAACAGTAATGGAAATAAACCAGCTAGGGTGATGGTATATTATCTCTGAGAAGAGATGTGGTCGCTACATGCCTCTGAACTCTAAAGGCTACATTGTGGTGGACAATCTGTCCTTTTACAAAATGTGACTTTTTACTTATAGTATTTTTCAGTTACAATAGCACAGGTCAATTCCATGGGTGAATGAATACCATGGGTGGATTTTACAATACCACGGGTGGATGCCATTTTCCATTTGGATTAGCTCATCTCATCAATAATGATCTGAAACAACAATAGTGCATCCATGTGGTCATATACCATAGGAAGAATATCTCATACCAAAAGTTTAATCATCACATGCAAATATCTTGAAGTGCTTGGTGGAAACACAATGTGTATGAAGTGGCTCAATCATGAATTGACTTAGGGTTTTTTTTGCAAGACACATGTCTAGATGGGTATTCACAAGGAATATTAATGCTTCAATCAACTATCATATGCCCATTTAGGTTCAATAATATACTTGCACAACTTCTTGAAATTAAAGCAAAATGCCCAAGGATTTGCATTTCCTCTTTCCAAAAACTCTTCAATATCTTCATCTATATATTATATATATATATATATATATATATATATATATATATATATATATATATATGTATGTATGTATATTTATGTATATATGTATTATATGTATATTTATATATGATATATAAATATACATATATAAATTATACATATATATACATATATACATAAATATACATTATATATATATATATATATATATATATTATATATATATATATATATATATATCTATATATATATATATATAGTGTATATATATGTATATATATATATGTATGTATGTATGGTATGTATGTATTCCAAACTTTTAGAAAATTTCATCATGCAAATATTATTTGATTCAAACTTCAGATGTTATGCTCTTAACCTGCGGGAAGATACCAAAATACCGAATATGCGAAGAAATATACCCAGAACACAAAACAATGAGAAATAATAGTGCGTATTTTATTATTCAAAAAGGAAAGCAATGTTCACTCACCTCTTCTAGGGGGCAACCTCCATTAGAGCTAGGCTCGATTACAAAATAAGACATGACGCTCCTCAAGGGGAGTCCCTATCCTTTATATAGGATTCATACATGCAATACCATGGGTCAGTTTCATGGTTCTTATTAATACCATCTATCTAATACCATGGCCCATTTGCAACTAACTTTGGTCCCTTCTTTAAATGCGGGTCAACCATTTACAATTATTAATATGGGCTTTATTGACTTTTTAACTAACTATAACTATGACTCGACCCTATTACATAAATAAGGGGGTTAGGGTTGGACTCTAACATCAGAGGCCAACTCCATCTTAATTTGATCAATAGAGGCTCACTACCTATCAATAATAGACCATCAACGTATAAAACCAAATTCAAGGGCATGCCTTGGACCAGTTTTGAAATAGAGGTTTGGATTAGTACATCTTCTTAGCTTGACCAAGTTATTATCAATGCAAACATGTTAGACTCGGGAAGCTTGCTTCAAACCAAAAAATGTTATCTGCAAACATTATACTATTCAAACCAATATACTCATCCTCACACAAATCAATATTGTGCAATCAAATCAACTAATTCAGCTTATCAAGCCTTTAGATGTCAAATCAATGCTAATATCAAAGTCATAAAAGTTCTACCAATATCATTCTGACCAACTCTTTGGACTAGGTGCTAGGAAGAGCTCACATCCAAATACCAAGTTATGACTTTATCCGTTGTCATGTTGAAAATTTGCTATTAATAAATATCAAATTCCATCAAGATATCCACATAATCATAATATGGATTATGTTTTGTCATTATACAACAAGGATAAGTCATATAATTTTCATGCATTCATTGTGACATTACTGCATACTGAATCACAGGTGTTTATATTTTAACCAATGAGCCAAAGCTAATGATGCCAATACATAATCACTATACCAATATTAGTCATTGAAAGTCATTTTCCCCACATAGCATTGTCATCAAGGAAAATCACCAATTATTAAATTAAAACCCCAATTTTTTATCATTGAGAGTTCAATCAATCCATAACCCAAAACATATCTATTAACTATCAAGAATCATGTAAAAACTTCAACACTTCTCATCTGTATTAACTAATAAGCCAAGACTTGTCAAACCCTTGCAATTGTTATCAATTACTGTCATATACTAGCTTCAATGATCAAATCAAAATAAAATACTGATATGCATATTTTGGTCCCCTATAAACACAAGTTTATTCTCTATAGTAAGTCAAAAACTCAAACCTCCCAACTCATAGCACTTTCTCTTGTTAGATTTTAGGCTTCTGTGGAAGTTTTTTGAAGTGGTATGATCCGGATTGTCCACAGTCTTTTGTTCATTGAGTCGACGTTTCAAACCCCAAAGGGGGTCCATCATCAGGACAAATTTGAAAGATAGAAAATGAATGAGCGATTGTTGTTGTATTTCCATACCCCTAGGACTGCCATATCTGTAGGACTGCCATACCCTTGGTGTAGTCCTGATTTCATGCATGGAGCTTCAGTTTTTGTAGCCCATGGGCACAACTGCACCAATAAGCCTTCTTCCTTGTAGTTGAGAGGCTTACAACCACACTCTTAAGTATTCTTCCATGTGGTTGGGGCTTACACTAAGAGAATCCCTCTCTTTTTAGACCATAACTTGTTGCCAACCAACAACATTAGACATTTGTCTATTTATGTCAAAAAATATTACTTCAAGAATAAATATTCTTTTTTGCATTTAATGCACATGATAATAGGTGTAGGGATCTTATGAAGAGTTTATCCCTCTTAATGATCATACACTTAAGTCATCATCGTTCAAGTCCTCAACTTGTCAATCATAATATTGTCATGCATCGGAAAAATTGTTAGATCATAAAATCAAACTATATCAAGTTCTAAAACATATATTCACCATGTTCATAATCATGTTAACATTAGCTACTTCATCATGACATTTGAACATGACACCAAACTTTCATCAAAAGTCATTATCCCTCTTAATGATCATACACGTAAGTCATCATCGTTCAAGTCCTCAACTTGTCAATCATAATATTGTCACCCATCGGAAAAATTGTTAGATCATAAAATCAAACTATATCAAGTTATAAAACATATATTCACAATGGTCATAATCATGTTAGCATTAGCTACTTCATCATGACATATGAACATGACACCGAATTTTCATCAAGGCTTAGAGTCATATGATTAGGGAAACTCACATGTCTATCATCATACATAAAGGATCATGTCCACTTCATCACTTCAACTATGTTAGGCAATCATCGAGATGGGCCACCCAATTTTACCATATGTCATAATTACTAAGCTTATCAAAACATAACCATGGTCAATCAAGAAAATGTTGAATATCAATCTTATTGTTACAATATCATCATTAAGGTTACCAAACATTATCAAGAGTATCAAACTACCATATATAAGAATCAATGTGCTAACTTTATTTATGAGATCAAGAAATCTGTCATATATAAAAATGATAGATGTTTTCCAAATATCAATTATACAAATATATAAAAAGTGAATGATTCTAGGAAGCCTTGTTATAACTTGATAGAATGTAGGATTGTTTTTTAATACCAAGTACACCAACTCATCATATGTACCTTAAATCAAACTTTGTTTCATATGCATGCATGAGCCATTTGTGGAGGTGACATTCTCATAATACCTTAGGGCTTACCTTTTCATCCAATATTGCAGCTAAAACACTATATTATACATACCTTACAACATTTATATATCACTTGCTTCTCATGGAAAAACAATACCTTCAAACCTAGCAACCGGAGAACCCACAGTAAAAACCATATCTTGTCGACATTTCAAATCCCAACAGGGATCCATCATCAAGACTGTTATTGAGTTTTGATAGCAGAAGAGCTACAATTTTGAGAAATAAATAGTTATGAGGTAAGATGAATTGATTTTTAAGGTCGGCTATTATAATGATAAATATTAACTAGTTATTTAAGTTTTCTATTTTAAGGGAAAAATGAGGGTCGACTATTTTAATGATAAATAATTTTTGAGGGTAAATACTGATGGAATTGGGACTTCCTAGTTAAGATTGAGAAGAGAGATCACATACCTTTTGGCTTCATTGGGAAGTGAGTGAAACTTGTCAAAGTAGAGGAGACTTCTTGTCGGACCCTGAGGAGCTTGTACAACATCAAGGCACAGGTTGTAAAGTTCTTCTTTGATTTGAATTAATACAATCAGATTCATTTTTCTCAACAAATTTCCTTATGTGGTTTGTTTCATAATCTCCTTGATCATTATGATGGATATGTTTTATGTTATTGGCTTTTCAGGTGCTATTTAATTTGTTTGCTTGTTTTTGTTTGCAGACTTACCTCAAGGAAGCTCATTTGGAGCAAAGGAGCGAGGCTTCCACAAACTTGCATTGGACCCAAGGTAGGCCTAGAACACTTGTTTGCCTTTGTTTTTAATTGCATATTTAGAGAAAGATAGTTTTTTATTGGCTTGCTTGTCACTAGATATCTTAGATACTAGGAGTTCGATGTTTGCCGCACCTAGACTCATTCCGTGTGACAGCGCCCTTTTGTCACACGAATGAGTCGAGGTGCGGAAAAGATCACTCCCTAGTATCAAAGATATATAGTGACAAGGAAGCCATTAAAAAACTATCTTCTCTTAATTATGCAATTAAAAACAAAGGAACAAGTGTTTTAGGCCTACCTTGGGTTCCAATGCAAGTTTGTGGAAAGCCTCGCTCCTTTGCTTCACATGAGCTTCCTTTGAAGTAAGTCTGCAACACAAAACAAGAAAACCAAATTAAATAGCACTGAAAAGCCAATATCATAAAGCATATCCATCATAATGATCAAGGAGATTATGAAACAAACCACATAAGACAATTTGTTGAGAAAAATGAATCTGATTGTATTAATTCAAATCAAAGAAGAACTTTACAACCTGTGCCTTGTTGTTGTACAAGCTCCTCCCAGGATTCGACAAGAAGTCTCCTCTACTTTGAAAAGTTTCACTCACTTCCCAATGAAGACAAAAGGTATGTGATCTCTCCTCTCAAGCTTAACTAGGAAGTCCCAATTCCATTAGCATTTACCCTAAAAAATGTTCAGCTCCTAACCTCCCTAGCAACCAACCGAATGCCTTAATTTATAGTGCAATGGAGGGAAGTTACTAGGTCCTCATTCAAAGGGATAGCTCCTCCTATCAAGGGATTAGCGCCTTCTCTTTTGGGATGTATGAACCACCTTGGAGCAAACAATCCATGTCAAAATTCCTTCTAGAATCATCTAGAATTAACCCAAAGTGAGTTTTTTAGAATAAACTTGCGCCTTTTTGACTTTTACAAGGGTACGCACCAACCCCTTTACAAACAGAGCGTGCAGATACACGGGTCACATGAACAAAGGATGCGGGCCTACAGGCAAAAGTGAGAGAAAGTGTGGAACCAGAGCTTTATTGATTTTTAATGTCTTTCTCTCATTTGCAAAGCTTGACATGAAGAGCTAAGGTCTGAGACTTGCTTAGGAGGACAGTATAAGTGATGATAGACCCATACTGACTACAAATAGTCATGGTGATGATATTTTTGTGTAATATTTCACTAAAACATATTTACAGCAACTTCATGTAAAAGAAGGTGAGGATGCAATTGCAGCAGAATGTGAAGTTATTGAGCTGAAGGATAAATTTCTACCTACAAGCCTCACTCCTTTAGAGGACATTTTTTACTCAAATGACATCTCTAGGAAACCTAAAATGTAGCCATTAAATGCAGAAATTGAGGACTGTGATCTAGGAACTGCAGAAAATCCCAAAATGATAAAATTGTCCGAAGCTCTGCCTCCTGACCAAAAACTCAAGTATATTGAATTGTTCAAAGAATTTCAAGATATCTTTTGATGGAGTTATGAGGACCTAAAGTGTTATGATACTACATTAATCCAACACACAATACCTCTAAAAGAAAACCAAAAACGTTTCAAACAGAAACTTAGGAGGGTCAATGTTAGGCCCCTATACTACTAGTGTAACCCCTTATTGTTATTAGTACAACCCCCTTATTATATTGATGTACCCATGTAGTGCCCATATTGTCACTATTGTGCCCCATAGAAGCCCACTATTATTATTATGGTGCCCTTACATTATTATTGTTATGTCGGCTCTGATTACATTATGACCCCTTAGACTCCTATATATAGAAAGGAGGTATTTTCATTTGTATCATCCAAGAATTGTT
>APFE030341224.1:15297-29096 GCA_000404065.3 Pinus taeda
AAGAATTGTTTATTTATGTAATGTAAAGGAGGTTGCCCCCTCGAAGAGGCTAAATTCTAAGGCATTGATCTATCTTTTCTATCTTTTTTGAGCTGGTTTCATAACAGTCAACCCTGTGCTGCTCCCTTTAATTGAGAAAGAAGTTAAGAGAATGTATGAAGCTGAAATAATAGCTCCAATCAGATTCTCAGAATGGGTCTCAAATTTAGTGCCCACTAGAAAAAATATAAGGGAGATAAGGTTATGTGTTGACTTGAGAAATTTGAACAAAGTCTCTTTAAAGGACAATTACCCTTTACCCAAAATGGATCATATTCTGCAAAGGGTAGTGGGTGCTTCAAGAATATCACTGTTAGATGGATTCTCAGGCTTCAATCAAATCCTAATGCACCTTGATGACCAAGATAAAACTGCTTTCACAACCCCTTGGGGAACATTCAAATATGTGAAAATGCCTTTTGGACTCAAGAATGCAGGAGCAACTTTTCAAAGAGCCATGGATATTGCTTTTGCTAAAGAAATCCATGATTTCTTAGTCATTTACCTAGATGAACTTACAACTTTCTCCAAATCAGATCAAGAGCACCTAGGTAATCTAAGGCAAGTATTCTTAATTTGCAGAAAATATGGTATATCATTAAACTCAAAGAAATCCTTGTTTGGCCTAGAAGAAGAAAAATTATTGGGCCATATCATCTCTAAAGAAGGCATTAGAATTGATCCAGATAGAATACAAGCCATCTTACAAGTCCCTCACCCCAGAAAAATTAAAGAACTACAAGCCTTTTTGGGGAAGATCAACTTTCTTAGAAGATTCATACCAAACCTGGCTGAGCTAATAAGATTGTTGAACAACATGCTCAAAAAAGACTCCAAGGTCAAGTGGACAATGGAAAATAAGCAAGCCTTTGAATAAATCAAACAAGCTTTAACTCAAACACCAGCGCTCACAAGCCCCAATTTTGATAAAGACTTTATCATATTCTCATTCGCATCAAAACACACAATTGCTACTGTCTTTCTCCAAAAAGATGACCAGGGATGTGAAAAACCAATAGCCTTCTTCAGCAAAGCCCTTAGAGATGCTCCACTTAAATATCAAATCATGGAGAAACAAGCATATGCCCTTATAAAGGCTATCAAGGACTTCAAAGTCTACATCTTGTACTCTCATGTGATTGCTTATGTGCCCCATGTTGTTGTTAAAGACATATTGACCCAAGAAGGCATTGAAGGTAAAAGGGGAAAATGGATAGCAACCATACTGGAATATGAAATTGAAATTAAACCAACAAAACTGATAAAAGGACAAGGACTAGCTAAACTCATGATTGAAACTAACTTTCAAGACCTTGACATAAATCAACTGGATAATGAGCAGGAGATGGCGACTCCACAGATCAATCAAGCCTTTTTACAATCACCTTGGTATGTTGTTATAGACATTTTTGGGAACTTCAACCCCAATCAAAAATGTCCATAAACTGAGGGCTCTTAAGTCCCTAAAAGGGTTGCTTCACTGCCTAAAGGAACAAGGTCAACTAATTACATCATCTCCCAGAATTTCTCCATTGAAAACTGCTCATAAATGGTCAAAACTGGACCATACTGAAAGCTCCATGTAGAGGGTGCGATGCATATCACCTTCCCCAATGTACAGGGTGTAATGCATATTGTTTTTCTCCTCTGTAGGTGTGATGTTCGGGAATGGAAAAATGGCAAGGACCAAAGTGCGAGGTGGAAGATCATGGAATCTTCCAGAAGCTTCCCCTCTGACACTTGCCACTCCATTTTCAACCAGGGAAGAGTAAGAGATCTTTATTCTCCAAGTGGAAGTAGGAACTATCAGAGAGAAGACACTAATAAAGATCCCAAAAGATGACTCACCTCTATGTAATCATCTATATATGGATCCCACATCACAGAGATCCGGAGGATGGAATTTTGTAATCTATAGAGAAGTGTTATCAGTATTCTTGTGTACATTCACAGTGTTGGGTGATTTTGCTTTGGTTGAGGTGAAAGAAGGGCTTCTTAGCTAGAGGATGATTATGGGTCAGAGCTGCTCATGGTTGTAATCCTCTTGCTACTTTTATCTGAATAAAGCTATTCTTGTTTCCTTCCATATTCTGGTGTACTTGTTTATATATGCTTGTATATGGTTAATGTACATCTGATCCTACATTATTTGTGAATTTAGATCCTTGTTTCTTGCATAGTCGTATGTTGTTGTGATTCTACAGATACTTTTGAAGCTGAGCAGACAAAGAGCAGGCAGCAAAACTCTATCAAGAAGGAGAGGGAATCGAGCGCAAGACTCAAGTTGGCCCTCTTGGTTCTCCTCTCATCTATTTTCATAAAAGGAATCAAAAATATACTTTGATTGTTTCTTTCTAAGATAACCACACATCTTAGTGGGAATAGTAGCATCCGTGTGGACACTATTCCCATATAACAAAATGGCGACTTCGTTGGCGAGTGACTAGATTACTTGTTAGCCTATCTATCCTTGTTTCTTTCATAAACATACAGACGGAGCCTGAAGTCAACCCAGCTAGCCTTCAAACTGTATTTGTCATACAAATGCAAAGTATATCAATGTTGCTTTAGTCAATCTCCGGGTTTTTGTTTATAAATTAAACAATAGATCTGCAAGCAATCTAATTGCCCTAAGTAGTGGCTTTAGTAACCTCTTAAATCACCCCTGTGTTTTTACATACATTGATCTATACTTATTCAGTTTAAACACCTGAACTAAACTGCAAAATGTGAGTGAAGTCTCGTTCAGAGTCTCGCACTGTAACAATCGCACCCTTCCTTCAAGGCAGCCTGTATGCATCACACTTCCCGAATGGAGTAACTGCGCTGCATACTGAGTTCACTGTGTAACAGGTGCGATGGTCAGGGAGGACTGGTTTTACCCTCCGACTGTGGATTTTTCTCACTGTTTTCAGTCTTATTCAAAAGTTTTTTGCTGTCTGTAATCAGTGTGATTCTGTGAGTACCCCCTTCTCTAGCATTATTCCGCCTCCTTAGTTCAAAGAACTATAAACATTTTTTATGTATTGTGCGTCATTTTAGTTCTCTTTTGCAAAAAATAACATAGTCAAACTATCGTATCTAGATCTGAAAGTGTCACAGCTGTCATTTTCAGTTTTAGAAAGAAATCACATTGTTTTAGATAGTTGATTATACGAGTATCATTGCATAAGACTTTATTTACTATTTTTAAAGCGTCGAAAAGCAATTTCCATTTCAAAATCGCAAAGTGTCTCTCTTGTTTTCACTTCGTTTTGAAAAATAATTTTGTTGAGTACAGTCGCTTTAAAAGTATTTCAATTTTGCACATAGTTTTCTTAGTGTCTACACATTAAGGGAACTGAAAACCAATACACGCATGTGCATTTGCATCTTGAATGCTTGGCTTGATTTAGGACTATGCATATTAGCATGTGCTCTGTGCTCTGTGAAGAAAAGATGCTTGACTTTCTTCCCCTTAGTAGCTAGGATTTTAATTGTTGAAAGAAGATAAAACATCTATTTATCATGTTAGACTGCATTTAGGAATTATACATACATCACGTGGTGAGCCTGAAAGGCAAACTGCTAAGCAAGATCAACTTAAAATAAATCTCAATGAATCTAACAACGCTTTGGAACTTAACACAACATCTAGAGGTCTAGGCTAGAGACATATTCTGGCGTCGTAAAGCTTGGTAACTATTGCTTTTAGTGCTGGTTGGGTGATTCCTCCACTCTGAGACGATAAGGTCCAGTACGGACTTGTGCTGCCATGTACCGTCGCGTATATATTGGGAGACCACTATAGGCTGCATCCTTTATCCTTAGGAAGCCGTGTCTGCCGCCCTATCGATCGTAATGCACCGAACACAGCATTCGGGAAGACTGACTACCGTACTGTAAAAAGTATTCTGCAGTTTTACGATTGGTTTTGTAATCCTCTCTACCTAGATCTCTAGAGAAGTCCATTTTTCTCCTTTCCAAACTCCTTAATGGAAAAGGTCCTCTGAGCACTTGTCACTTCAAGCTCAATAAAAATTGAAGGCAACTAGAGTCATCTTTTGTTTTTTCTCGACTCTTTAAAATTGAAAAAACAAGTTGTGTCAAAGCTTCTAAAATTCATTTAATTTGAAAAACATTTTCCCCTTTTATTTTGAGTTGATCAAGTAATCTGCAATCGTGGAAGAAAGTCAATCAAAACCCTGTCGTTCGTGGAGACTTACGAGTCAACCATGGTTGACTCTGGAAGCGAAGCCATTTCGAACGAAGCAGACTCATTTAACCAGATCAAAGTCCCCTAGGTTGGTTGGAGAAAGCACTCCAACATCCTCAGAGACTCTAGTTACTCCGAAAATTTCTAGAATCCCTGACTCTATAGAAGAAATTCTGCAACAGCAACAGGACATTACAACTGATCCTAGTGCGACGGTTAACACTTCTATTCCTGAACCGGTTTCATCTATAGCCGATTCAGAAGGTGTTACTCCCCAACCGTCTGCTGCTGCAGGACTTACATCTTCTTCGGCATCAGAAATATTTTATGGACCTGACGGTCTCCCTCTTCCTCTTGGATTGATTTCCATAGAAGAGATTGTGGAAGATCCTCCATCTAGCACTCCAACGCAACTTGGAGCTGGGATCGCCCTATATCCTTCTTCATCAGAGAATATTCACCCACCCTGGGAAGTTCCTGAAGAATTGCTGAAGAATCTTTTGGATAGACTTAACATGTCTGAACAACCGTCAACATCAAGGACTGTGTCACTCGACACAGCAACAGCGGAAGCCCCTTCTGCTATTCCGACAATGTTTGTCGGCATACCATCTATCCCAACCAATTTTCAATCACTGGATGGAGTCCATCTTGGGACTATTTCGACAGTATGGACTGTTCCCATTTGTTCGTCCGAAATTATATCTGGAATCTCTTACATTGAGTCTCGACAAATTGATCCATCACAAGGTCAATTTGGGCAAACTGGTCCCCAAAGGAAAATTATTCCTTTGAGTCCTGGATTACGGTCATATGCAGGGCCAATATACCCTTTCATTGTCTTCCCCAGAAGGACAACCATGCGTGAGTTCGCAACAAAATTTGGGTTATGCTAGAATCACAACTAGCGGTTGGGTACCAGTCCTATCTCAACAACCAAGAGTTGTATGCTCAATAAAACAAAGTCCACCTATGACAAAAATTCCCACTACACCAGCTATCGTGGTTGTATCACAAGTACAAGCGTCACCAATTGTATGCCAACCTCAAGTTTCGCAGGTGGCAATACAACAATCTCTTGTACCGACGATACAACCACAATCACCCACTAGTGGAATGGCACAGGTTCAAATGGGGAACCCCAACCCCAATCTTGGTCAAATAGTCAGTGCTAGACAACAGTCCATGGCTTCACAACCATGGCTCGTGCAATACCAACAACCGAAATTCGAGCAAGCCTACCAAGGATATGAGCAACAAGTCTTTGTGAGTAATGGGCAGCAGTATCAACCATATCATAATGGTTATGCCCATCAACCTTAACAAAGTTACCAACATCAAATGGATTATGATGGTATGCAAAGACCGACTGCTCAAACAATTCCGTCCTATCTTGGGTATGCTCAACCAAGCCTAAATCAACAGTTGCCCTTCGTGGCAACTCTAGAGTTACCAGATCTATGTCAACTAACGAACAATCCAATTGCCTACGCCCTTTGGTGGTCGGCGATCCCGCATAAACTTCCGTCGAATATTCCTAAATTCAATGGAAATCTGGGCGAAGACCCATCGAATCATGTGATGACCTTTCATCTACGGTGTTCGTCAAGCACTCTAAACGATGATTCGATTCGACTTCGCCTCTTTCGGCACACGTTAATTGGTCCGTCAGCAAAGTGGTATATCAAACTGCCTAGAGCTTCATTTGATAACTTCAGTACCCTAGCCACAACCTATTTAACCCATTTTCAATTACCTATCAGGTACGAAATAGGAACTGAGCTGCTTACCAATTTGAAATAAACAGCAGCCACTCACATATCCGATCATATTCATGAGTGGCGGCGTCATTGCAGAATGGTAAAAACATGACCAGCTATTGGCTGAATGGTTTATTAAGTCACTGTTATCCGCTATTACAGAAGATGTGGCAAAGGGGGGAGTCGTCACTGAAGAGAAAATCATTGCTCATGCACAATATCTAGACTTGATCTACACTCAGTCAGGCACGCTCTATGATCAAATCCCTGATGCTCCTAGACCAGAATTCTTCGTCCCTCCACCTCCTAAATCAAACAAAGACTCTCATGTCGGTGATGGTGTGATAGGCACGACAAGCACTAAAACCGCAAAGGCCACATCCAAAAAGGCCCGCACGGTTTCGAGTCAAGATGCAAATGAAGAACTTCTAGCCTTGGAAGTAAATGTTGTGTCAATAGACAAAGGCAAAGAAACCAAGCAACCAGGAGGCAAGAAGAGAAAACAAGGGAAGAAGAAAAACCAGGGAGACTCATCTCCAAGGAAATCTTCTACAAACCCTTCTGGGAATGTGAAACCCAAAACTCCATGTCATATATGTGACGAGGATCACTGGACATGGGATTGTCCATTTAAAGAATAACTTAGAAAATCTTTCAAAAGTTCAAAAACCTCAGTTGTATTGAATGATCCGTTTCCAAACCCAGGAACAAATATGGTTTCTAACGAAAATGCTTCCCCGTCCCAAGTGCTAATGTTTTGAGTCTCGAAGCAACTAAATGACACTCTTATAACAACAAGGAGTAAAGATTACGGGAATCCACAGATGTTGAACAACAAGGACAATGACCAACCTAGTAGTTCAACAACGACTTCAATAGAAGTCGTGCCACCCATCGTTCCTGAATTAACAATAAAAACACCAAAGGGAGTCGTACACAAATCGAAGTTTAATCCTCATGCTCGAGCAGCACAACACTATAATATAGTGGAGGATTTAGCCCAAACACCATCTGCAATTTCGACTCTTGACGTGTTGCAAAATTGCCGCTCCCAAAAGCAGGCTTTGTTGTCAGCAATAAGTGGGATTGACCCAACAGATTCAAATCTTGTATATTTTAATCATAAAGGATACGACCCTCAGTTACCAGCTCCACTAGCTTTCCTCATTCAAGTGAAAGCCGTGAACAAAATTGTTCATAGAACAATTATTGATGACGAGGCATCCACATGTATCATGTCGATGAGTTGCTGGAAAACTCTAGGGTCTTTGAACTTGTTGTGATCATCAACGACATTGAAATCATTTGATGGACGCACATACACCCCGTATGGAATATTAATTAACTTGCAAGTCAAACTAGGGGGAAAAATAGTAGAGATTGATGTTGAAGTCATTGACGGAAACCTTGATTACAACATCCTACTGGGAAGGCCCTGGATATATGCCATGGCCGCCGTTATGTCGATCTATTTTAGGAAGATTGCATTTCCCTTCCAAGGAGGAATCACAATCATCGACCAACAAACCTTCCTCTCCAATAGTTCACAAGTTACGAGAAGCATTCCAGTGATCCACGGAAGATCTCACTCACTTCAAAATGTCGAAGTATGCCTCCTAAAAGAACTTGCCTTGATGGGTACATTTCCCCTACCACCTCAAAACACTATGGCGGAAGTGGCCAAAGCGGAAACCTGTAATATTATATCTTCCATAAGATTCAAAAGATTCCTGAACATTTTGTCAGCATGGATCATCACCCTAATAGAAATATTGTAGCAATCAATTTTCTTGGCCTGGGGGGCAAACCAACGCTCAACGAGAGTTTGGCTAGATAGGTCTAAGGAATATGGCACCTCTTCAGATCCTTGGTGGCATGTAGATTCTACAAACGAAGGAATCATTCAGCTAATGATGATAGAAGAGGCACCAAGGGAAGATCACCACCATCATTCCCATCTTCCGAATTTCCAAGAAGATTATTCCAGTGACCCTAATAATCCTTCAAATACTGTAAATATGGTGGATTATGAGGATAGTTCTTTTACTATGTCAACCTCATTAAAAAATGAAATGCCTCCCTTTCCAAATCGAGTCTTTGATTATGGTCTTTCAAAGATCTTGAAGGTAAACCTTCATTCCAACCACCGCGTTGAATGCAATGAAGCTTGGGGGGCATGCACCTCGATTTGCGTTATTATGCTGGGAGCATGCAAACTTATTGCAAGCAATGTTGTCGCAGAGTTCAAGCTCGTTAAAAAATAAACTCTCCATGAGCAATTTTAGCGCATAGTTCATGCTCGTTAAAAAATAAACATAAGTCATGAGCAAGTGTTTCTCCCTGCGTTTAAGCTCATTAAAAAATCAATTGGTAAATAACCATTGTGAATGCCTTATCACCAGCTTTTGAGCCTTGGTCGTGTTCTCGCCATCACCTCCACTTTGTTTTTAGCCGATCATTCACCCCCATATGATTGTTTACCTCTTCGAGGAACATCTACGAAGAGTGATTCTGCTAGCCATCCTTTGTAACACTGCCATGATTGGAAAATTCCAAACCTTACCTGGAATCAGCTGCTACCCAAAACCATCACTCGTTCCTCGAAAACGAGTCTTCTTTAAGCTCTTTTCACCTGACTCGTAAAATATTAAAAGATTGCCGAGCGATTGGCCTCTCTGGCTCCTTAAAAGGCATTGGAAGTGTTATCCCTCCTCTAGATTTTAATCTTTTTGGACTTGAGGGATTATTACACAAAAATATTGAGCACTTGTCTTTTTCGGCTCATTAAAACTATCGAAAATTCATCCCTTTTGTATTATTTTACGCCTTTTCGGACTTAAGGGATTATACAACGAAAAAGAATATTCGGAGTCTTCTTTTCGTTTCTTTCAGACTCTCTAAAATTGAAAGGGACCGAGTTATCTTTGTCGTTAAACTCGTTAAAACCAAATAGCGACAAACTCGTCCGCATGGACGAGAACGAGTTTCACTGTCGCTAGGCTCGCTAAAATATAGTGACAGGTTCGCCCGAAGGGCGGATTATAGAACAAGCATATGTTATCCTCCTCAAGCTTGAAAAAAATAAAGAGGTACTGGTCAGCAATGATTAGGGAAAATTGGGACGAAAACTTGAAAAACTTTATTGGTAGCAAGTCGCTCTTGAACATGACACTTTCCTTCTGCATCCATGTCGAGTTGGGTTGTTCCATTCACTGGTCATCACCATTGGTCCGTCACACCATCCATCTTTGGGGTTAACGCTACCAATCCATTGTCAGTGTTTCCGATATGTTCAAGAGAAGTCATTCAAACAATTCACCTGTGTCTCACCCACTGCAATACATTCATGCTCCATTCCTTCATGACTATCACCCTGAACCCTGTATCGTCAGATTGTTTTCACCTCCAAAATCATTTGCTTCGTTGCATGTCGTTGATGTGGGATTCATTAAGGCCCTCCTGCAACGGGTCGCTTCTTGTTGACATCAGCTCATTATCCAAGAAGTTGACTTAGGAACAACCCTTTCAGTACT
Source organism: Pinus taeda (assembly GCA_000404065.3). Classification (NCBI taxonomy): domain Eukaryota; kingdom Viridiplantae; phylum Streptophyta; class Pinopsida; order Pinales; family Pinaceae; genus Pinus; species Pinus taeda. The sequence continues at coordinate 24,825 of APFE030341224.1, forward strand.
TTGAAGCTTGCATGCCTCAATGGCAAGTTTCTCACTTTCGGCGATAGGTTTACATCAATGAACTTTGACCGAGAGATTTTGCATGGTGTTCGACACTAACTCCCTTTTTCACACCACGTATATTGTACTATAGTACCTTCAGGGTCATTGTCATTATTGGTGATTCCTCTCACGCCTGTTAACAGCTTACATCATTGGCTGGTAATGAGGCGATGTCTTTCCATGTTCGACTCCAAAACATTTTTCACATGGATCGACTTGTACTCTGAGTGAAGATTGGCCGATTTTTAAGACCCCGAATCTAGTTTCATCCATCCCGGCTGTGATATATTTAGGAATATAAAAACATCCAGTGTACATCATTGCTAAACAGATGATCATCCAAATCAAAGGATGATGTGTCCATATCATCAGTCCGTCACACAAACGATCGTCTGTCCTATGTACATGAAAATGAGTTTATAAAGCTGAGCATGGGAATGCCTGCCTCAGTTAGATCATGAAAAAATGTTGTCATATAATGTATTGTATTGTATCTTATTATAGGTCACCTCCAAGCTCAGAAAAACTTCTGATCCTCATAGTAAAGCATTTCACCCAACATAAAAAATGATTAACGACCTCACGCTTTAGGGGGCAACTATTATAGAAATTTTTGGGCACATCAACCCCAATCACAAATGTCCATAAACTAAGGGCTCTTAAGTCCCTAAGAGGGTTGCTTCACTACCTAAAGGAACAAGGTCAACCGATTACATCATCTCCCAGAAGTTCTCCACTAAAAACTGCTCATAAATGGTCAAAACTGGACCATACTGAAAGTTCCATGCAGAGGGCGTGATGCATATAACCTTCCCAATGTATAGGGTGTGATGCATACTCTTTTTCTCCTCTGTAGGGTGCGATGATCGGGAATGGACAAATGGCAGGGACCAAAATGCGAGGTGGAAGATCATGGAATCTTCCAGAAGCTTCCCCTCTTACATTTGCCACTCCATTTTTGAACAGGGATGAGTAAGAGATCTTCATTCTCCAAGTGGAAGCAAGAACTATCAGAGAGAAGACACTAATCAAGATCCCAAAAGATGACTCACCTCTTTGTAATCATCTATATATGGATCCCTCATTACATAGATCCAGAGGCTAGAATTTTGTAATCTATAGAGAAGTGTTGTTGGTATTCTGGTGTACATTCAGAGTGTTGGGTGATTTTTCTTTGCTTGAGGTGAAAGAAGGGCTTCTTAGCTGGAGGATGATGCTAGGTCAGAGGTGCTCATGGTTGTAATCCTCTTGCTACTTTTATCTGAATAAAGTTATTCTTGTTTCCTTCCATATCCTGGTGTACTTGTTTATATATGCTTGTATATGGTTAATGTACATCTGATCCTACGTTATTTGTGAATTTAGATCCTTGTTTCTTGCATAGTAGTATGTTGATGTGATTCTATAGGTCCTTTTGAAGCTAACTAGATAAAGAGCAAGCAGCAAAACTATTTCAAGAAGGAGAGGGAATCGAGCGCAAGACTCAAGTTGGCCCTCTTGGTTCTCCCCTCATCTATTTTCATAAAAGGAATCAACAGTAGACTTTGATTGTTTGTTTCTAAGATAGCCACACATCTTAGTGGGAATACCAGCATCCATGTGGACACTATTCCCGTATAACAAAATGGTGACTCCGCTGGGGAGCGACTAGATTACTTGTTAGCCTATCTGTCCTTGTTTCTTTTATAAACATACAGACGGAGATTGAAGTCAAGCCAGCTAGCCTTCAAACTGCATTTGTCATAAAAATGCAAAGTAGATCAATGTTGCTTTAGTCAATCTCTAGGGTTTTTTTTATAAATTAAACAATAGATCTGCAAGCAATCTAATTGCCCTACGTAGTGGCTTTAGTAACCTCTTAAATCACCCCTGTGTTTTTACATACATTGATCTGCACTTATTCAGCTTAAACACCTTAACTAAACTACAAACTGTGAGTGAAGCCTCGTTCAGAGTCTCGCACTATAACCATCACACCCTACCTTCAAGGAAGCCTATATGCATCTCACTTCCCGAATGGAGTAATTACGCTGCATACTGAGTTCACTGTGTAATAGGTGCGATGGTGAGGGAGGACTGATTTTACCCTCCGACTATGGATTTTTCTCACTGTTTTCAGTCTTATTAAAGAGTGTTTGCTGTCTGTAATAAGTGTGCTTCTGTGAATACCCCCTTCTCTAGCATTATTCCGCCTCCTTAGTGCAAAGAACTATAAATGTTTTTATGTATTGTGCGTCGTTTTAGTTCTCTTTTGCAAAAAATAACATAGTCAAACTGTTGTCTCTAGATCTAAAAGTGTTGTAGCTGTCGTTCTCAATTTTAGAAAGCAATCACATTGTTTTAGATAGTTGATTATACAGTTATCATTGCATAAGACTTGATTTACTATTTTTTAAGTGTCGAAAAGCAATTTCCATTTCAAAATCGCAAACTATCTCTCTTGTTTTCACTTCGTTTTGAAAAAGAATTTTGTTGAGTACAGTCGCTTTAAAAGTATTTCAATTTCGCACATAGTTTTCTGAGTGTCATTTACACATTAAGGGAATTGAAAACCAATACATGCATGTGCATTCTCATCTTGAATGCTTGGCTTGATTTAGGACTGCGCATATTAGCATGTGCTCTGTGCTCTGTGAAGAAAAGATGCTTGACTTTCTTCCCCTTAGTAGCTAGGATTTTCATTGCTGAAAACAAATAAAACATCTATTTATCATCTTAGACTGCATTTAGGAATTATACATACATTACGTGGTGAACCTGAAAGTCAAACTACTAAGCAAGATCAACTTAAAATAAATCTCAATGAATCTAACAATGCTTTGGAACTTAACGCAACATCTAGAGGTCTAGGCTAGAGACGTATCCTGGCATCGTAAAGCCTGGTAACTGTTGCTTTCAGTGATGGTTGGGTGATTCCTCCACTCTAAGACGATAAGTGCCAGTACGGACTTGTGCTCCCATGTACCGTCGCGTATATATTGGGAGACCACTATAGGCTGCATCCTTTATCCTTAGGAAGCCGTGTCTGCCACCCTATCGATCGTAATGCACCAAACACAACATTCGAGAAGACTGACTGTCGTACCGTAAAAAGTATTCTACAGTTTTACGATTGTTTTGGTAATCCTCTCTACCTAGATCTCCAGATAAGTCCATTTTGCTCCTTTTCAGACTCCTTAACGGAAAAGGTCCTCTGAGCGCTTGTCATTTCAAGCTCAATAAAAATTGAAGGTGACTAGAGTCATCTTTTGTTTTTTCTCAACTCTTTAAAATTAAAAAAACAAGTTGTGTCAAAGTGTCTAAAATTCATTTAATTCGAAGAAAAAAATTCCCCTTTTATTTTGAGTTGATCAAGTAATCCGCAATCGTGGAAGAAAGTCAATCAAAACCCCGTCGTTCGCAGAGACTTACGAGTCAACCATTGTTGACTCCAGAAGCGAAGCCATTCTAGACGAAGTGAACTCGTTTAACTAGATCAAAGTCCCCTAGGTTGGTTGGAGCAAGCACTCTAACATCCTCAGAGACTCTGGTTACTCCGAACATTTCTGGAATCCCTGCCTCTACAGAAGAAATTCCGCAACAGCAACAAGACATTACAACTGATCCTAGTGCGACAGTTGACACTTCTATTCCTGAACCGGTTCCATCTACAACCGATTCAGAAGGTGTTACTCCCCAACTATATGTTGTTGCAATACTTACATCTTCTTCGGCACCAGAAATATTTTACGGACCTGACGGTCTACCTCTTCCTCCTGGATTGATTTCCATAGAAGAGATTGTGGGAGATCCTCCATCTAGCACTCCAATGCAACTTGGAGCTGGGATCACCCTATATCCTTCTTCATCAGAGAATATTCACCCAACCTTTGAAGTTCCTGAATAATCGATGAGGAATATTTTGGATAGACTTAACAAGTCTGAACAACCGTCAACATCAAGGAGTGTGTCACTTGACACGACAACAGCGGAAGCCCCTTCTACTATTCCGACAATGTTTGCCGGCATGCCATCTATCCCATTGGAGCCAATGTTAGTTTCAGTCTTTCCAGCCTTCCTCTAGTGATCAAACATGCTTTTACAAAGTTATTTTGAAGTGTCAAGGTCAAATTTTGTCATTTCAAAGACTTTTCAAGCAAAATTTGGTCACTAGGCATTAGGTCTAGGGTTTGCTTTCACTCCTTCTAAAGTTGTCCAAATGGTGGTCTATGTCATCATTTAGCTGAGTCT
>APFE030341224.1:31156-152103 GCA_000404065.3 Pinus taeda
AGACCCACCTGCAAAAACTAAGCTCAATCCCCGCACCCTAAATTGCAGATCCTCAACTTGCCACCAAAAAACCCCAAAAATCCCCCAAATCAACTTTCAAATCAGTTTACTAGCCTAATATCTATGTTACCTTGATTGGTCATCTCTTACCATTGAAAATTTAACGAGATTGACCGGAGAGAGCCTTCTCATACCCCGTAGGGCTAGCTACGAGGTGAAATGGTTTGATGTTGCCTTGAAGGTTTTCCTTTCTCAACCCGAGGTGAAATCTCAAGTGCTAAGAGAGTCCATCCTGAGACTATTTCGACAGTATGGACTATTCCCATTTTGTTCGTCTGGAATTATATCTAGAATCTCTTGCATTGAGTCTCGACAAATTGATCCATCACAAGGTCAATTTGGGAAAGCGGGTCCCCAAAGGCAAATTATTCCTTTGAGTACTGGATTACCATCGTATGGAGGGCCATATACCCTTTCATTGTCTTCCCCAGAAGGACAACCATGCGTGAGTTCGCAACAAATTTGGGTTATGCTGGAATCACAACTAGCGGTTGGGTGCTAGTCCTGTCTCAACAACAAAGAGTTGTATGCTCAATACAACAAAGTCCACTTATGACAAACATTCCCACTACGCTGGCTATTGTGGCTGTATCACAAGTACAAGCGTCACCAATTGTATGCCAACCTCAAGTTTCGTAGGTGGCAATACAACAATCTCTTGTACCTCTGACACAACCACAATCACCCACTAGTGGAATGGCGCAGGTTCAAATGGGGAACCCCAACCCAATCTTGGTCAAATAGTCAGCGTTGGACAAGAGTCCATGGCTTCACAACCATGGCTAGTGCAATACCAACAACTGCAATTCTAGAAAGCCTACCAAGGATATGAGCAACAAGTCTTTGCGAGTAATAGGCAGCAGTATCAACCATATCATAATGGTTATGCCCATCAACCTTACCAAAGTTGCCAACATCAAATGCATTATGCCGATATGCAAAGACCGACTTCTCAAACAATTCCATCCTATCCTGGGTATGCTCAACCAAGCCTAAATCAACAGTTGCCCTTCGTGGCAACTCTAGAGTTACCAGATCTAAGTCGACTAACGAACAATCCAATTGCCTATGCCCCTTGGTGGTCGGCGATCCCGCATAAACTTCTGTCGGATATTCCTAAATTCAATGGAAATCCGGGCAACGACCCATCAAATCATGTGATGACCTTTCATCTATGGTGTTCGTCAAACATTCTAAATGATGATTCGATTCAGCTTTGCCTCTTTCAGCGCACGTTAACTGGTCTGGTAGCAAAGTGGTATATCGAACTGCCTAGAGCTTCATTTGATAACTTCAGTACCCTAGCCACAACCTTTTTAATCCATTTTAAATTACCTATCAGGTACGAAACAGGAACTAAGCTTCTTACCAATTTCAAACAAACGACAGCCACTCACATATGCGATCAAATTCATGAGTGGCGGCGTCGTCACAGAATGGTAAAAACATATGTTCCTGATCAACTATTGGCTGAATGGTTTATTAAATCACTGTTACCCGCTATTACAGAAGATGTGGCAAAGGGGGGAGTCGTCATTGAAGAGCAATTCATTGCTCGTGCACAATATCTAGACTTGATCTACACTTAGTCTGGCACGCTCTACGATAAAATGTGTGACGCTCCTAGACCAGAATTCTCCATCCCTCCGCCTCCTAAATCAAACAAAGACTCTCATGTCGGTGATGGTGTGATAGGCATGACAAGCACTAAAACTACAAAGGCCACATCCAAAAAGGCCTGCATGGTTTCGAGTCAAGATGCAAATGAAGAACTTCTAGCCTCAGAAGTAAATGTTGTGTCAACAGACAAAGGCAAAGAAACCAAGCAACCAAGAGGCAAGAAGAAAAAACAACAGAACAAGAAAAACCAGGGAGACTCATCTCCAAGGAAATCTTCTACAAACCCTTCTGGGAATGTGAAACCCAAAACTTCATGTCATATATGTGACAAGGATCACTGGACACGGGACTGTCCATTTAAAGAAGAACTTAGAGAATGTTTCAAAAGTTCAAAAACCTCGGCTATATTGACTGATTTGTTTCCAAACACAGGAACAAACATGGTTGCTAACGAAAATGCTTCCCCGTCCCAAGTGCTAATGTTGTCAGTCTCGAAGCAACTGAATGATACTCTTATAACGAGAAGGAGTAAAGATTACAGGAATCCACATATGTCGAACAACAAGGACAATGACCAACCTAGTAGTTCAACAACGACTTCAACAGAAGTCATGCCACCCATCATTCCTGAATTAACAATAAAACCACCAAAGGGAGTAGTACACAAATCGACGTTTAATCCTCGTGCCTGAGCAGCACAACACTTTAATATAGTGGAGGATTTAGCCCAATCACCATCCGTGATGTCGACTCTTGAAGTGTTGCAAAATTGCCCCTCCCAAAAGTAGGCTTTGTTGTCAGCAATAGGTGGGATTGACCCAACGGATTCCAATCTTGTATCTTTTAATGATAAAGGATACGACCCTCAGTTACCAGCTCAACTAGCTTTCCTCATTCAAGTGAAAGCCCTTAACAAAACTGTTCATAGAACAATTATTGATGAGGGGGCATCCACATGTATCATGTCGATGAGTTGCTGGAAAACGCTAGGGTCTCTGTCCTTGTCGCGATCATCAACGACATTGAAAGAATTTGATGGACGCACATACACCCCATATGGAATATTAAGTAACTTGCAAGTCGAACTAGGGGGCAAAATAGTAGAGATTGATTTTGAAGTCATTGACGAAAACCTTGATTACAACATCCTACTTGGAAGGCCCTGGATATATGCCATGGCTGCCATTGTGTCGACCTATTTCAAGAAGATTGCATTTCCCTTCCAAGGAGGAATCACAATCGTCGACCAACAAACCTTCCTCCCCAATAGTTCACAAGTTACGGGAAGCATTCCAATGATCCACAGAAGCTCTCACTTGCTTCAAAATGTCGGAGTAGGCCTCCTAAAATAACCTGCCTTGATTGGTACATTTTCCCTACCACCTCCAAACAATATGGCGAAAGTGGCCACAGTGGAAACCTGCAATATGATATCTTCCATAAGATTCAGAAGATTCCTGAACATTTTGTCAGCATTGATCGTCGCCCTAATAGAAATATTGTAGCAATCAATTTTCCTGGCCTGGGGGGAAAACCAATGCTCAACAAGAGTTTGGATAGATAGGTCTAAGGAATATGGCACCTCTTCAGATCCTTAGTTGGATGTAGATTCTACAAATGAAGGAATCATTCAGCTAATCATGATAGAAGAGGCACCAAGGGAACATCACCACCATCATTCCCATATTCCGAATTACCAAGAAGATTATTCCAATGACCGTAATCATCCTTCAAATACTGTAAATATGGTGGATTATGAGGATAGTTCTTTTACTATGTCAACCTCATTGAAAAATGAAATGACTCCCTTTCCAAATCGAGTCTTTGATTGCGGTCTTTCAAATATCTCGAAGGTAAACCTTCATTCCAACCACCGCGTTGAATGCAATGAAGCTTGGGGGGCATGCACCGCGATTTGCATTATTATGCTGGGGGCATGCAAACTTATCACGAGCAATGTTGTCGCAGAGTTCAAGATCGTTAAAAAATAAACTCTCCACGAGCAATTTTAGCGCATAGTTCATGCTCGTTAAAAAATAAACATAAGTCATGAGCAAGTGTTTCTCCCCGCGTTTAAGCTCATTAAAACAATAATGGGTAAATAAACATTGTGAATGCCTTCTCGCCAGCTTTTGAGCCTTGGTCGTGTTCTCGCCATCACCTCTGCTCTGTTTTTAGCCGATCATTCACCGGTATATGATTGTTTACCCCTTCGAGGAACATCTGCAAAGAGTGATTCTGTTAGCCATCCTTGTAACGCTGCCGTGATTGGAAAATTCCAAACCTTACCTGGAATCAACTGCTACCCAAAACCATCACTCATTCCTCGAAAATGAGTCTTCTTTAAGCTCTTTCCACCTGACTCGTAAAATATGAAAAGATTGTGGAACGATTGGCCTCTCCGACTCGTTAAAAGGCATCAGAAGTGCTATCGCTCCTCTAGATTTTAATCTTTTTGGACCTGAGGGATTACACAAAAAGATCGAGTGCTTGTCTTGTTCGGTCATTAAAACTATCGAAAATTCATCCCTTTTGTATTATTTTACGCTTTTTCGGACTGAAGGGATTATACAATGAAAAAGAATCTTCGGAGTCTTCTTCCCATTTTTTCAGACTCTCTAAAATTGAAAGAGACCGAGTTATCTTTGTCGTTAAACTCGTTAAACTAAATAGCGACAAACTCGTCCAACAGGATGAGAACGAGTTTCACTGTCGCTAGGCTCGCTAAAATATAGCGACAGGTTCGCCCGAAGGGCAGATTATAGAACAAGCATATGTTATCCTCCTCAAGCTTGACAAAAATAAAGAGGTACTAGTCAGCAATGACTAGGGATAATTGGGAAGAAAACAAGAAGAAACTTTATTCGTAGCAAGTCGCTCTTGAACATGACACTTTCCTTCCGCATCCATGCCGGGTTGGGTTGTTCCGCTCACTGGTCCTCACCATTGGTCCATCACACCATCCATCTCTGGGGTTAACGCTACCAATCCATCGTCAATGTCGCCGATATGTTCAAGAGAAGTCATTCAGACAATTCACCTGAGTCTCACCCACTACAATACATTCATGCTTCATTCCTTTATGACCGCCACCCTAAACCCCCATATCGTCAGTCTGTTTTCACCTCCAAAATCATTTGCTTCATTCCATGTTGTTGATGTGGGATTCATTAAGGCCCTCCTGTGACGGGTCTCTTCTTTTCGACATCAGCTCATTATCCAAGAAGTTGACTTAGGAACAACCCTTTTAGTACTTTGAATCTTGCATGCCTCAGTGGCAAGTTTCTCACTTTCGGCGACAATTTTACATCAATGACCTTCGACCGAGAGATTTTGCGTGGTGTTCGACGCCAAGTCTCTTTTTCACACCACGTAGGTTGTACTGTAGTACCTTGAGGGTTATTATCATTATTGGTGATTCCTCTCGCACCTGTTAATAGCTTACATCATTGGCTGGTAATCAGGCGATGTCTTTCCATGTTCGACTCCAATTTTTTTTTCACATGGATCGACTTGTACTTCGAGTGAAGATTGGCCGAGTTTGAAGACCCCAGATCTAGTTTCATCCATCTAGGCTGCGATATATTCAGAAATATAAAAACATCTAGTGTACATCATTGCCGAACAGATGATCATCCAAATCAAAGCATGATGTTTCCATATCATCAGTCTGTCACACAGACGATCGTCTGTCCTATGTACATGAAAATGAGTTTATAAAGTTGAGCATGGGAATGCCCGCCTCAGCTTGATCGTGAAAAAATGTTGTCATATATTGTATTGTATTGTATCTTATTACAGGTCACCTCCAAGCTCGAAAAATCTTCTGATCCTCATAGTAAAGCATTTCACCCAACATCAAAAACGATTAACGACCTCATGCTTTAGGGGAAAATGTTATAGAAATTTTTGGGCACTTCAACCCCAATCACAAATGTCCGTAAACTAAGGGATATTAACTCCCTAAAAGGGTTGCTTCACTACCTAAAGGAACAAGGTCAACTGATTACAGCATCTCCCAGACGTTTTCCACTGAAAACTACTCATAAATGGTCAAAACTAGACCATACTGAAAGCTCCGTGAAGAGGGTGCGATGCATATCACCTTCCCAATGTACAGGGTGTGATGCATACTATTTTTCTCCTATGTAGGGTGCGATGGTCGATAATGGAGAAATGGCAGGGACCAAAATGCGAGGTGGAAGATCATGGAATCTTCTAGAAGCTTCCCCTCTGACACTTGCCACTCCATTTTTGACCAGGGATGAGTAAGAGATCTTCATTCTCCAAGTGGAAGCAAGAACTATCAGAGAGAAGACACTAGTCAATATCCCAAAAGATGACTCACCTCTCTGTAATCATCTATATATGGATCCCTCATCACAGAGATCCAGAGGCTGGAATTTTGTAATCTATAGAGAAATGTTGTTGGTATTCTAGTGTACATTCACAGTGTTGGGTGATTTTGCTTTGCTTGAGGTGAAAGAAGGGCTTCTTAGCTGGAGGATGATGCTGGGTCAGAGCTGCTCATGGTTGTAATCCTCTTGCTACTTTTATCTGAATAAAGTTATTCTTGTTTCCTTCCATATCCTGGTGTACTTGTTTATATATGCTTATATATGGTAAATGTACATCTGGTCCTACATTATTTGTGAATTTAGATCCTTGTTTCTTGCATAGTAGTATGTTTCTGTGATTCTACAGGTCCTTTTGAAGCTGAGAAGACAAAGAGCAGGCAGCAAAACTCTATGAAGAAGGAGAGCGAATCGAGCACAAGACTTAGGTTGGCCCTCTTGGTTCTCCTCTCATCTATTTTCATAAAAGGAATCAACAGTAGACTTTGATTGTTTGTTTCTAAGATAGCCACACATATTGGTGGGAATAGCATCATCCGTGTGGACACTATTCCCATATAACATATGCTGACATATGTTTTGTGTTATTAAACCTACAAGCTCCTCCAAGATTACCTAGAACTAAGAAAAGATTTTTGAAAATGAAAGCTTCTAAGTTCTGCATTTTAGATCATGTTCTCTTTTGGAAAAACCATGAAGGTGTTTTATTAAATTGTCTAATCAAAGAAGAAACTGACAAAGTACTCAAATAATTTCATGCAGGGGATTGTGGTGGACATTTGTATTGGAAATCAACTGTTGATAAAATCCTAAGGGCTAGATTTTATTGGCCCACCCTATTTTCTGATGTGAAAAAATATGTGACTTCTTGCCACAAATGCCAGATCTTTGAAGGCAAGAAAAAGTTGTTGCCTCTGCCCCTCAAGCCCATTTCCATTGAAAAACCATTTCAATAATGGGGTTTAGACTTCATTGGGGAAATCCACCCTTCATCCTCTGGCTAGCACAAGTGGATTTTGACTACTACAGACTATTTTACCAAGTGGATAGAGGCCATCCCTTGCAGGAAAGCCACTAACTCAGTAATCATTCAATTCCTTGAGACCAACACCTTGTCTAGGTTTGGCTACCCGGAGAAAATTATTACAGACAATGCTGCTGCCTTTAAATCTAAGAAAATGATTAATTTTTGTCATAAATACCACATTACCTTGGGCCATTCCACAGCCTATTACCCTCAAGGTAATGACCTAGTTGAATCCTCCAACAAGAGCCTGATCAACATCATTAAGAAAGTCTTGGAGGAGAACAAGAAGAACTGGCATAAAAAGCTTTTGAATGCCCTATGGGTAGATAGATTGACCACCAAGATATGTATTGGGACCAGCCCCTATCAATTGGTTTATGGAATGGAGGCAGTATTCCCTTCTTCTTTGGGAATTCTAGTGATAAAGCTGCTACAAGAGATACAAGCAGAACCTAATGATATTTAAAGAAGGATCAATCAAACTATTTACTTGTAGCAGACAAGAGAAGAGGTCTATCACAGAGCCCAAGTCCTACAAGAAAAGCTTAAAAATATATTTGACGAAGAACCAAAGAAGAGGATTTTTTCATTGGGGATAAAGTTTTGAAGTGGGATTCCAGAAGAGAAGATAAAGGAAAACATGGAAAATTTGATTTCTTATGGAGAGGACCATTTATCATTCAGACTGTACAAGGAAACAACAACTACTTTGTGAAAAGTCTGGATGGTATAGAGGCAGATGGTGGACCAGTCAATGGCAGAATGCTGAAGCACTATTTTCAGCCACCTTGTTAAGAATAGCAACACTTCAACTTGTACATAGTAGTGTTTATTTTCTGCAATTTATTACAGTAATATGATAAGGAATAAGTTACAGCAAATTTTGAAGAAAAAGAAAGGAATTATGTCACCTTTGGGTATTGCATTTTTAGCATATCAAAAGAAGCTAAAGAATCAGACTTGGGAGCTGTGAAAATGATGAGAAATGATCAAACAGACTACCCAAAACAGAGTTGCAATTTTGGAGTGAGTTCATGAGAAATACAGGCATTACAGAGGAGCATTTTTGTGAACAAAAAAGGATAAATTTCAGAATACAACAAGGGACTAAAAGATAAGGCCATCTGACGTGTTTTTCTTGACTTTTCACTAGGAAAATACATCCCCAAGTGGAGCCATTGTTATCTTCCTATACCAATAGGTTTCATGTTTCATGATTGACTGGGGAAGTGCCAAAAATGTTCATCCTTTTTATGCTGCAAAGGTTCCATATTTTGATGAATTTTCACTATGTATAGGTGGTTAACTTTTACCACAATTGATGATTAGCCGGACAGCCTAATCCTGGCTAGATCATGTTTGAATTTACTTGTCTTAGAATAGAGAATAAAGGTCTGCACAAACATTTTAAGCTTGGCGGGCAAGTAGTCAGGTAGAGAAGCAAAGGGTCTCAACAGCTTAATCTGAGCCTTGGAAGAAATAAGGGTAGACTTAGATAGGAGGGCAGCTAAAAGAAAAGAGAAGAATCAGGGTTTGCTAAGTTCAAATGCACCCAATGAAAATGAAGAGAAAATGTTAGGTATACTAGGTTGGGTAGGCAGTTTTGATGGAACAGAGGCATGGGTTGGGAGGAATTTTCTCCTCTTGAATAAGTTGCTATCTCATGAAATCATAATGTACCATGGCAAGGTGGCTACAAAACAAATGGAGCATGACTAATTCCCCTCCCAATTTTCCCAAGAAACACTCACTAACATTCCCCCCAAGGGCAATGAGATCTACTCATTACCCTTCGTCCACTTCATCCCATAGCAAAAATAAGTGAAAAGATGTTTTACCTAGGAAAAACAAGCCACATTTCTTGTGTAAAAAGTCTTTTATTCCATTTTGCCAAAGTTTCCTAAACCTCACCATTTGTCATCCTTTCCTTTCCCCTTGACCTAAGTTTTCACTCTACAAAACTTAGCCTAAGCCATTCAAACCCATCCCCCACAATCATATTAACCGACTAACCTTATTATATAACTCCTATGTATAGCTTTCCCCCACCTTACTATGTATAAAAACACAAAAAACCCCAAAAAAATAAATACCTCGACCCTTGGCTAGCTATAGCCATATTTTAAATTTTGCTAGGGAGTTATTGGTCTACCTGGGGCCAATAACAACCCTCCACATGCCCACTGGACTTGTTTGGCATCTGGCTAAATCAAATAGCCGAAATTCACGTCTTTCCCCCAAAAATCCCACTTTTCCAAAGTCTGCAATACACCAAAAAACCTTACAAAATCACAAAAATTAAAGTGTGCCCCCATTCCGTGCCCCCGCAACTTGCCATTCACCGTCGACTGTCGGATCGGGGCCCTCAGATCCGATGGTGTGGAATCGTATCGCGATGCCCCCAGCGTCCGGATGATATGTCCCACGAAAATGGCGGTTTCGCCGTCGTACCGAGGACATGCGTCGCTCACCCGTGTGTATCGCGACGCCCCCACTCAATACCGCTACCACCCCAAAAGCAGTGCGATAAAACCGATTACCGCCCTCGCACCCTCGTCGCTGACGTCATCCGATAACGTCACAACCACGTCAGCAGCATGTCATCATTGCCACCTCAGCGCCAGATCATCCACCACGTCACCTTCCATAGCCCCACTACATGACAAAAATTCTACGTCATGATGACGTCATCATAAAATGCCAAAAAGCCGATTTTTGTTAAAAAAACCCGTAAAAACGTTTGTTTTTTACCATTTTCACTGTGTAACTTTGCTAAGCCTTTGCATGCAAATGACGACAATTTCACCTGCAAACTTTCAGTCTGCCATCTCGACCACCTTAGCTCAGCGCCCCACTGTGCAAGTCATCTCCCAATCAGCCAGCAACTCCAGTGCACTGTGAAAACTAGGTATTTACCATTATCTTGTGGAAAACCCTTTGAATTTCAATTTTTCACTGTGAAAATTGTCTGGCAATCCTAGAAACTGGTCGAAATTTCACCTTGCTGCTATACACAAGCCCGCTGGAACCACTCATTCACCAAAAACCTGTACATTGCATACTTCTTTGCACAATTCGCCCAGCTAGCCCACAAAAGTAGGAATTACCTAAATCTTGCTCCCAAGCTCCCTAATTGACTTCCAATTGCACAATTTCCCACTGACACTACAAGTTTTCCCATATTTTGCTATACAAACTGCCAATCTGCCCCACTCAACAAAAACCCTTCAATTTTAGCTGAGCTCAAGTTAGTTTGGTTAGTAATTGCTAAAGGAAAGGCCTTGAAGCCATTGCTACTCCTCCCTTGCAAGACAAATCCTTGAAGCTTCATCCTTTTGCTTCAAATTCTACCCACTAGAGTCTAAACAAAGCTCCAATTCACAAAATTCTCTGAAAAAAGCCCTAGGGCCTCTATTCTTGCCCATTACTGCTGTAAAAATCCACATTTCACTCAAAGAACACCTGAGAACTTATAAAGATGGCAACCCCTGCTTCAGTAGCCCTTAATGTGGCCCCTCTCAATGCCCCACATAAAGAACTAGAGTGGTTACCCCTAGCTGACAAGGATTTCCAAATTAATGATATAATGGCCAACACATCTCATCTCCACGCCTTTTGTGAGATCAGGAATAGCCATAGAAACAAAACTGACATCTTTGGGATTTGGGAGTCCAATATGCCAATGTACTACCTCCCTTGTGTAAATGTTTTTCCTGAACTCATTCACCAATGCCATGCAAATTATGAGCCCACTCAAAGGGTAGTGATGTCTCCTTCTGGGGCAGTTCTATTCTATATCATCCCTGAATCAATAAATGAGACGCTGCATTTCAAACTAGCTGAACCATTGACTCCTCTTACCTTGGGATTTCTGCTTGACCAAGGTGCCAAATTGCCAAGTGCAGAGATAACCAGAATTGGCAAAACATTTATGAAACCCAATTGTCAATCACAAGAACCTCCTCCATACCTGGACACTTGGTTCAATGAAGCAGGAAAGTTTATCATTGACATGATAGCCTACATCCTGGGATTAAAAACCAGTGAATATGTAGATGAAACCACAATGGTCCTATTATCCATTTTTTCTCCAGGACAGACTCCTGTTGTCAAGTATGACTATGCCACCTACATTGCTAATAAGATCCATGAACAATTCATGAGCATGGACAGAGAAGGAGTGTTTAGATACACATCATACATATACCATTTGTTGCTTTACTATCAGCTAGATAGTTTTCAAGTTCCCCTCAGAAAATTTGATGTCAAGGGAGAACCAAGGTCTATTATCTTCTAGATGCCAGTCTTCCACCATGTCTACTTTTCTCCTTACACTTATTGTCAA
The DNA here is from genome assembly GCA_000404065.3 of Pinus taeda. Lineage (NCBI taxonomy): Eukaryota > Viridiplantae > Streptophyta > Pinopsida > Pinales > Pinaceae > Pinus > Pinus taeda. The sequence goes on from APFE030341224.1 coordinate 42,564, forward strand.
TTTATTGATCTATTCATATATCTAGCCACCTCTTTACTGATAAGAAATCCTCCAGATAGGCTTTCTGGTGAAATGAAGAGCATTCTACAGCTCTCCAAGAGCGATAACATAGGTGACTGGTACTTTTACCAGAATCACACTGTGATTCGGATATATGTTTGTCAGCTGAGCCCCTATAAATTGCCAAGATATGTGCCAATGCGCTTATTTTCCCTGGAATACTTTAGACAATTCATCCAGGTAGATACAATCCATTTCTTTGAGGCCAAGAAAAAGGTACAACTTAAGATAAGGAATCAACTGGGCCCTTTTACCTTCAATCAGACGAAGGCCTAGCTGGAAGCTGATGAGATTTTAGGGAAGAAACTCATAGTAAAACATAGTTTTTATTGGGCACCATATGACCCCAATCATTTTATAAGCTATAAGAAAGTCAAAAATAAAATGCCAGCATATGTTCATTCTCTAATCCCTGAAATCCAGCAATATGCCAATCAACAAGAGTGGATAGAGGGCACATTGTTTGAAGAGTTGACTGAGGAAGAGAGATTGGAAAAAGAAATGAAAGAGCTTGAGAAAACACTTGACTTGGACTCTTTTGGACACATAACTTTCAAGCTGCCCCAGTACATTGGAGGGGATACATCTTTCGCTGAGAGCTCAGAGGAAGCAGCACGAAATGCCACCTCAACAGGAAAGGGAAAGGGAGTGATGGATGCAAAACAGTAGACCATGGCTGATCAGCCCTCTACAACACAAGAACAGGGTGAAGGGCAAGCTCCCCCAGCTCAAACCAAGGCATCTGAAGCCCCTGTTCTACAGAATCCTCAATATGAGGAAAAGAGCAGAAAGAGAGACAGAGAAGAGGATGCCCCTGCCAGTGGACCATCAGAACAAACAGGAGAAAAGAGGCAGAGGTTAAATCCATATTCAGAAGAGAAGTTTGTGGAAGACACCACAAGCACCATGGGAGGGCAAGGAAGAACTGAGTAGCAAGCATCTCCACTACCTGGCACCTTAGCTAGCTCATTCCAGCAAGAGCTAGAGAGGCAACACAGCGTGGAAGTCTCATCCACCAGGCCTCAAAGCAAACAAAGCTCGGAAAGCAAGAAGACTTTTACTAATATTAAAGATAGAAATGATCCAATAAGGATGCAACTTTATAATCAACTGATGAGGACAACACCTACTCATCAACATAGGCTAATGGCTACCTATGATATTCAGGAGAAGAAAATGATCCTCAGCCATTTCAAGCCCAAGGCATAGCAACCCCAGTCAGCTGCTAACTATATAAAAACTAATCTGAAAGTTCTCTCCAAGGATATTCACCCAATTGACCAGATTGAGTTACATAAAAAAACTGGGGAGATGGTGTATGCCACCTTGGCAAATAAGGCATTGGTTGCTCACCAACTGAAAAATTCATTGCACAACACCTCTGCCCAATTAGAATTGGAGAAGGCTTCCTCCTTGGCTAAGGACAATAGGATTAAGTCCTTAGAAGAAATCAGCATCGAGCTGGGGCATAACCCTAAGGATGCAAAGGGCATCAAAGCACTGATTAAGAAGAAAGAGGAGGACATTGCAGCCCTCCAAAGGCAACTAAAGTTGCCAATAACAGTGCATCCACAAACTGCAGAGGTTGCACAACAAAAGGAGGAAGAGGACATGGTAAGTCTGCTGATGAGAATGAATGAAAGATTGGCAGAAACAGAGCAAGCACTGGAGAAGGCCATTAAAGAGAAGCAGGGAGAGTCCACCTCCCAGCCACCTGAAGCAGCTCCAACAAGTGCCACTTCTCCCCCCACACGTACAGCAGCAGTCCCTCCTACCATCCCAACATCAACAACAGGTACAACAACTACATATGCTATAGCAGCACCAACAACAGAGCAAGAGACCAACATGAAAATGGAAGAAATGATGAAGGCAGTGAAAGAGCTAGAGGCTCAAATGTCAGAGCTCAAAGAGACAAAAGAAAAGTTAGCCAAATTGGAGGTGAGCTATGACAAGTCAAAGATAACTGTAGCAGAAAAAACTAGAGAAGTAAAGACCTTGGAAAACAAGGTGAAATCATTGGAAAAGGATCTTACCTTACGAAAACCTCTAGTAGACATTAAGATGATTTTGTGGACCAAAATTGGCCAGTCCATTACTGACCAATGGAGGTTAGTTGAGACAATCTATGAACAGATTGAATTAATAGAAAGAGCACAAGAGAAAATTCAAAGGGCCAAGGCATCATTAAGAAATATGCCTGAGCAGGCTAATAGGCTCATCGATTTTTTGAATACTAATACAAAGCAAAAATTAGCAGCTTTAGAGATAACTAATAGGATAGGCACCATTTTGACAATAAAGAAGGTGCTAACCATGAGAGGTTTTATATAGACTTTGGAAAGAAAGTGTCAAGAGATGCAGATGGATATTGATGCCTTTACAGAAAAATTCACAAACTTGCAGCAGAGAGGTTTACCCAGTTTACTAACAAGCAATCAAAAACTGTTATCACATCAACAGTATGCTCACAAGGTAAACATGTATGTAACAAATCAAGTCACTACATCATCCAACAGTTTAGGGGACATAGGACCTCCTTCTGGACAAAGCTTGTATGACAAATTGGAAGGATTATTTCTTATAGAACATGAAATAAATCATCTTTTTGAAGTCAAACCTACCTTTTATAGGTATACTGACGCTGATGAAATACTGGTAAAGATACAAAGACACCAGTTACCCACAGAACACTGGTGGTAGAGGATGCTAGAAGTCTTGCCTAAATAATTTGGATCTTGCTGCCTTCTTACACCTGGTTAAATAGCAGGATACGTGGCAGATATCAAGAAAGGAGCTCAAGCGAGGATCAGGACACATTAAAGATGGATCAAGAGTAGGTGAACACATCAGGACAGCAACGCAGGAAGGCAAATCAAGGACATAACTACCAGCCAAATTCCCGGGTAAAAGGTCTAAAAATATCTAATCAATTAAAGCAGCCAGCACAGCCACAATAACTCCTGCCTTTATTTCTGCATTCATTTCTCTGATAGAGTAGGTGAACTGAGTTATTGTTTCATATCTTATCCTCAAGATATTTTGTAAATCTCTTTATTATAAATACCTCCCCAAGGAATGTATTCGGGGTTGGTGATTCTCCTATTGAAATTGCGCTATAACTCAGATATTCATTAATACAAGGGGTCTTGAAATGCATTGTTGCTGGACCTTCTGAATGTGGATGTGATGATTCTGGACTCTACTATAGAATTCCTGTGTCTTTCTTTGGCTCAATAAGTTATTCTAATTTTGTTTTTTTGTTTTCTATGTTTGCAAATCTCATAAATGTTTCATAATCTTAACAACAGGAAAAAAGAATAGCCCATAAATTGTTTAAATACTATGTTCAATTCCTACTGTTATCTATGTTTTCTTCACAATTAACATGAATATAAATTCTTAAATGCTTATGTTTCTACTAATTCCTTCATTCTGAACATTGTCAAGGAATTCTTCACTCCTCCTTGAAAATATTCAAGCACCTTCCCTCTGCCACCATGATAAAGGATTCTTGACTGCCCTTTATCTCCTAGCTTACATCCCATCAATCACTGGCTTTTAATATTGTTCCAAACTTATTATCTTGCTCTGTAGCATTGCCTATCATCACAGAAACACCCTCAACACTCCATCTTCATAGACTCCAGTGCCCAATGGAATTAACCCTATCAAACCTACATCCTACCTCTATTTGAAATCACCATCCAATCCTATTTAAAACAAACCTCTACACATCACAACTAGCATAAAACTTCATATAAACAAAGTTAAATCATATAGAGAGAGCCCTCTCTGGATGCAGTTTGGCTAGAAATTGCATCTAAAAGATTGATTAGTGGTTACCTCGGCCGTATTCCCTTTTCTCAACAAGTTTTGGGGAAAACCTAAGTGATAACACCACCCAACCATAGATTGGGCCTAATCAAATATTTATTTCAGCCTATCACCTCTATGAGATATTCTAAGCATGAATATGGGATCTCACGAGATAAACCAATCCTTAAAAAACCAATGGAATCCATAGGTTAAACCACCTCCACCCTCGCCATACCGTGATCTCACCTAAACTGGCCCCAATATCACAAAACCAAACTAAGCTTGGATGCCTAATAATTCCTTCACCATCCCTTAATGATTTTTCCTATATCCACCCACCTATTTAGGGCTTCCTAGAGAAACCATCTCCACCATCAAACCTTGGTATTTCCTTGAGACCACCTCACCTGGATCCAAAAATTTTGGAAATTCAAAGTTCAACTGAGAAAGAATCCCATCACACCATGGATATCCAGAAATGGAAAGGAAAGGCTAAAATCCAGTATCAAACCTAGCAAAATCCATGCCACCAAAAAAAAAAAAATCAAATACCAACATGCACATTCCATGCATATCAAAACTAGTTAAGTAATCATACAAGAAACTTGTTACCTACAAGTATTCCTGATGAAGTTGGTTGATCCAACTTTTCCTGGCTTGATCTTTCCTTTCCTTTTCTTTTCCTTGTCCTTCCTTTTCTTTGTTTCTTTCCTTCTCCTCTTGGTCCTCTTCTCCTCTCTAAGAATAATTCCAAAACTAAACTGGCAAAAGCCATGAACTGACCCTCATAAGCCTTTTTCTCATTGAGACCTCTAATTTCTTCATTTTCCTTAATTTTCCTTCAATTTTATCCTCACATGAAACCGATGACATTTCACCTTCCTTTTCTCCTATTTTCCTTTATTTTCTTAAATAAAATGCCAATAATAACTTTTTTCCTTTTCAAATAATTTTCCCTTGTATTTTCCAATTTCCCCTTAGCCATAAACACATTAAATGATGCCCACTAGAATATTTTTCCCAACATTCAGCTTGGAATATGTATCCCATACCCCTGGTCTTATTTTTCCTTTATTAAAATTTATTACATGAAATTTTAACACATGTATAATATAGTATTTATGCATAAGAAGGACGTATCATGGCATATGTGTCTGTATTATAGGGAGCTCAACAAGCTCTATTAAAGATGAATTTCCTATTCCCACCATTGATGAATTGTTGGATGAATTACATGGAGAAATTTAATTCAGCAAGTTGGATCTTCGTTCTATATACCATCAAATTAGAATGAAGTCTAAAGACATTCTGAAAACAACATTCAAAACTAATGAGGGTCACTATGAAGTTTTGGTCACGCCTTTTGGCCTTTGTAATGCACCTTCCACATTTCAAGGTTTCATGAATTCCATTTTCAAACAATTCCTTAGAAAATTTGGGTTAGTATTTTTTGATGGTATATGAATCTACAACAAGTCTGCGAAGGATCACGTTCAAGAAATTAAGGAATGGAAAATCCCCACAACCATAAATCATCTTCAAGGATTTTTTTGGTTTACAAGTTATTATCACAAATTTGTTAAGAATTATGGGAGAATAGCAACACCTCTAACAACATTATTGAAGAAAGAGGCATTTTCTTGGACTCTAGAAGCAACTAAGGCCTTTGAACATCTTAAAGAGGTAATGTGCTAAGCACAGGTCTTAGCTACACTAGAATTCACAAAAACCTTTATTATGGATTGTGATGCCTCGGGAAATGGAATTGGCGCTATTTTAATGCAAGAAAGAAGATCCATTGCTTTTGAAAGTTGTCCAATCAAAGGAAAGTATTTACACAAACCTATTTATGAGAAGAAAATGTTGGCAATACTACATGCACTAAATAAATGGTGACCTTGCCTAATGGGAAGACACTTTAAGTTAAAAAAATATCATGATAGCCTTAAATGGTTTTTGGAATAAAGATTATCTCCAAAAGAGTAGCAAAAGTCGGTCACAAATAGGTTGGGTTATGACTTTGAAATAAAATACACAAAAGGGAAGAAAATGTTGTTGTAGATGCACTCTCAAGAAAGGATGAGTATTTGGAAGAATTACTTTGTGCCATTTATATTATCCAACCTAATTGGATAACCAAAGAAAGGGATGAATGGAAGAATGGGAAAGAGGTGTGGACACTCATTCAAAAGTTACAACAAAATCAAGAACATATGTTACATTTAGCTGGAAAAATGATTCATTATGGTACAAATATCACTTATATCATTGCAAGGATTCACAAATCAAGAAAAATATTCTTTTGGAATTGCACACCTTTCCCTTAGGAGGGAAATTAGGATTTTTAAAAACTTACCACAAGGTCAAGAATGAATTTTTTTTTAATGACCTTAAATAAGATATTTAGAATTTTGTGGAAGAATGTTTGGTGTGCCAAAAAAATAAAGTTGAGACAATTAACATCCCGGGTATGTTACAAACTTTAGCCATTCCAAATCAATGTTGGGAGGAGGTCTCAATAGATTTTATCACAGGTTTACCCAAGTCTAAAGGAAATAGTTTAACATGGTGGTAGTTGATAGACTTACCTAGTATGCACACTTTTGTGCATTATCTCATCCTTTTTAAGTGAGTACGGCTTCTACTACATTTATGGAAACAATTAAAAAGCTACATGGAAACATAAATATTATTGTAAATTACAGAGATCCCATTTGCACTCGAAATTTTTTAATGGAATTATTTTCTTGTGTTGGTACTAAATTAGCTCATAGCTCATCTTATCATCCTCAATCTGATGGACAAAATAAGACAATAAAAAATATTTGGAAGGATATCTTTGTTGCTTTGTATTTGATAAACAAACACAATAGGTCAAGTGGTTACCTCTAGTTGAATGGTAGTATAACACTTCCTTCCATACTACAGCGAAAATGGCCCCATTTATGGAAATTTATGGATATCATCCACCATACATCACATCATATTTAAGATAAAATTATAAGGTTCAAGTAGTGGAATATCAAATCGAGGATCAATAACAAGTTCTCCAAGTCTTAAAGTATAACCCCACTCTGGCATAGAATCAGATGAAACAATAGGAAAATTAACATTGTAGTGAAAGAAGTTTTGATGTAGGCAACTGGGTATTTTTATAGCTACAACCATATAAACAGATGTCCCTCAAGCAAGCTAAGAAGGTTAATAAATTACCACCCAAGTACTATGGTCCTTACAAGATGTTGCAAAATATTGGTACTATGGAATACAAATCGGAGCTACTTGCATCTTCCTAAGTACACCTACTTTTCCATCTTTCAAGCTCAAAGAAGGTTATCGGTGACATGCTCCCAGTTCAAACAATGTTGCCAAAAATTAATGAATAAGGAAAAATGATACTTGAGCCAGAATAAGTCATGGAAACAAGAACCTGAAAGCTACAAAATCGATTAATTTCAGAGTATCTCATTAATTGGAATAACTTACCCACTAAATATTCCACATGGGAGGATGAGAATTTTATACAGAATCATCTTAAACTAATCAAGCGTTGAGGAAAACACTTTTTTGAAGGAGAGGGTCATGTTATGTCCCCATAATACTAGTGTATCACCCTTATTTTTATTGTTAGTGTAGCCCCCTATTGTTATTATCATGCCCAAGTATCCCCCATGTTGTTAATGTTGTGCCCCATAGAAGCCCACTATTGTTATTGTTGTACCCTTACATTATTATTGTTATGTAGGCTATGATTTTATTGTGAACCCTATGACTCCTATATATACAAAGGATTTTTGATCATTTGTGTCATCTGAGAATTGTTCATTTATATAATGTAAAGGAGGTTTCCCCCTCAAAGAGGATATTTTTCAATTTGTTGATATATATTTTCGTCTATTTTTTGAGTTGGTTACATAACAAGAAATTAAAAAATGAAACACTCCTTTGCAATTTTTTTTGGGGTTTCCTTCTGAACGCTAGGGAATATATTCTTTGAGAAGATACCATTAGGAACTTCTTCTCTTGACGATTTATTTTATGATTCTTTTCATACTATAAGGAGGAAAAAGAAAAAATAGTTTTTACAAAGGTGCTTATGGAGGCCTAAAATCTCTCTCTTATTTTCTAGATATATCCCCTAGTAATTATAGATGTATACATATGTTTTATATTTATTTCAAGAAAGGGGTTTTTCAATTGGATCTATTTGATTTGCAATTTTTGTCTTTTCACCAAGGTTGTTTTTCTAAATTTTGGTTGTTTTCATTATTACTCATCCCCTCTATATATTGTGGTTGTACAAAACTATATCTGAGAGGTTTAGTTGAATTTTTATAATCTACTTCTTTGATTGGATCATTAAAATTACCCTTTTCTTCAAACCACTCAAATCTTGTCCTTGAATTAGGGTTTGTTTCTTGACCTTTGTAGATCATTGTTGTTGCATGAATTTTTATATTTCCATTCAAATACAAATATAGAAATTTGTTACACTCTTCTTTGTTTTCCCATGTGTGATAAACTCATTTTGGTGTCCTTTTACGATATTTTGAATGTCTAGTGTTAATGCATGGTTTTTATTTGTAATATTTTTTGTGTTAATTCTTTGGTTTTACTTGAAATATTTTCATGTTTCTTCTTGAGTTATTTTTTGGATCGAATTTTTGTTATGAATTTGGTGAATTTTAGGAGTTAATATTGATAGCTGGAGAGGTTTTTGTCATATCTTGAAAAGGAAAAGGAATCTCTTCCTTTATATAGATAGGTTTGATTGAATGAAAAAAAATAATAATAAAGATTACATTAGGATTGGATCGTGAGTCTTTACACACCATATCACCTACAAACCGTTTCGCTTGAGTAAATAAAAAACCATAAAATAAATGCTTAGCAAATTTTATTCAACATTTTTCCTTGTAACACGCCAATAATGGCCCAGGCTATAGTCTTATATTAGGGGCATAAGGTAAAATATCTAGGACCATGAAAACAAACCTAGTATCTTGATTTAGGGAGAGAAGATTCATTTGTAGTGGCACATTAAGTAGGAAGCCCTTCTCACAAAACTGTCAATCATGAGGTCATATTGAGCCCAACATAATGATCAATCCCACTTCGTTGGTATTGGTGGCATTGAGCTACATATATTACTTGGGGATCTCCTTGAGAAGCGTACAACTTGCCTTGAGCAATCTCTATGGACTATGGAGGTTTTGGGCCTGGTTTCTCTTACCTTGCTTATAGACCCACATGAATATTATTCCCCCAAGTTGAGTTGTTGTATGTGTTATCCTCAGTTTCCATAATATTAGGTATCTTCCATGGGCGATGGAAAGTGGGACATCCTTGTTATATCTAGGGCATATGCTAGTCAGGACACCCTCGATTCTCTTTGGGGCTACCCCATGGCTCCTAAGTGTACTTAGTTATAGTCATAAGATCCGTTAAGTAGGAGGCTAACAAAATTGTCCGAACCAAGTATTCACAATTGACTTGGGCCCTAATCAATGAAGCTCTAACTATAGGAAGATCCCTTTGATTCTATTAGTTGTTTGTGCTTGAATCCTTAGATTCTCTAATATGTGCTATTTTGCCTTAGTCTAGTTGGCCATAGAGTTATCATAATTAATAAAATTTAATAATGAAATATGTTCACCATGGCTAACAAAAATATTTGACATTCTTTAATAATTTTAAACCTTTCTCCTATGGAGGAATGTCATCAATCTAGGAGGCGTAGGATAACTCTGACAGTAGAGGACTTAGACAACACTATTATTACCACTATTTGCCAATCCTTTATAGTAAGAGAAACCCAAGTTCAACTCACCCTAGTTGTTGGTTAAAATGTATCCTCTTTCCACTTTTTCTTTTACTTATGTGAGTTTTATTCCATGTTAAAAGGGTGATATTACATAATTTAGCAATTTCTCATAATTATTTTGTGAAAATATTATAATTATGAGATAATGATTATTTAATGATTGAGATAATTGAGAAAAATCTCATAATTTTGAAAAATGTTTCTATTGTTTCTCATTCAAAAGGAGATTAACTTGACCTACTTGTGTGTGAGTTCGATAGGGGTCCATTCTTGTAGAATTTTCCTAAATTGTCAAGCCCCTAGGTGTCTAGATACATTCTCCCAAAGGATAAAATAAACCTATATAATCTCACCAAGAGGAAAGGGAGAGGGGGAGTGGGAATTATATCAAGTCGCTACTACTTTGATTTAGAGATTCAGAGACATACTTTCTCTTGAGGTTCATATTGGTCAGAGAGGGGAAGACTCTATAGGTTTTTGGAGAGGAGATCTTATGCTTGAAGGTATAATTGTACCATTTGATTATTGATGAATAAGAGATATATGTTCCTTTCCTTTCAGACCTGTACTTGCATCTATTTGTACTTGCAGCTATTTGTTCATGGTATTATTTATTTCTTTGAACTCACAATATTTTGTGGGAGATCACTTGTTGTCCTTATTTGTTTGTGTTTATGTGAAGGCTTATATTGGTGTTAGAAGATTGGGATATCCTAGTTGGAATGAGAGGATTGTTCATCGAACTCAAGAGCATTCACCAATATATGATGATACCTCATGCTCATTCAAACCTTGTAAAATTAGGGAATGCATGATTTCTTGCTTGTATGATCATATGGTTGGGATTTTCTCTTATATCGGTTAGTCATTTCTATTTGTTGTCTAGTAATCCTAATAAGGAATAGCATCACAAAGAAATATCTCCTTGCATGTAAACTTCATTGCAACAAAATTGGTGCTTTCAATGACATGATTTTCTCTTTTGTCATCTATTAAGCTATTAAAACTTGTGATTGTAGGCTTCACCATCACCTCTCTTGTGCGAAAATGGTTGGAATATTTACAATACTAGTCCAAACAAATGTTGTTTATGATTTATTGGAAATAGATAGGTGTTAGTTATCCTTCTTCATATTTAATTTCTACAATGTAGGCGTTAGTTTAGTGATTAGAATAGTGTTGTGGAATAGAATAGATGATATGCAAATTCAACTCATATTTTCCATAATAGTTTATCTCAATGTGCTATGGATCAATTGATGCATGCGTGTTTTTAGTTGTAGGGTTGTGCTGATCTGCAGGGGAAGGAACATCCTTCATCTCCACTTGGACCTATCCATATTCTCCCTTCACCCTTCACACTTTTCCCAAAACTCTGTTTCCATAGCCACACTATTTAGGCAATTAAGGATACACTATGCATCGATATTGGTGCAATAGAGACCTATGAGAGGAATTGGGCTTGGTTAGGAGGATTCCACAACCTTCATCCACTCCCTCCTACCTTCATTCATCTCATTGTACCCTAAAGACACCATCTCCACCCTAAAAAGGCTCTCGGAACCCCTCCTATAGCAATATAGGCCCTCTTGTAGTAGCACATATAACAAGCCTGTAGCACCATTGTCCTCCACATGTTTTGCTCCCCGCTTAAACGTTAGCCTAGTTAAGATGATCAAGAGAAGCTCTTTGACCACTCCAACCTCCTCTTTTTATCACTGCAAAATAAAGTAGAGCTATAACAAGGGTCTCTTTCACCTCTAGTTACCTTACATTCATCGGGGGTTATATTATTTATTTAACCTCTCCATTGGTTTCTCTTATGGGGAAAATCTAATTCTTCTTGTTTTAGCTCTACTTTATTTAGCAACGGCGCCAAAATGTAGAGCTATAACAAGGGTATCTTTCACCTCTAGTTACCTTACATTAATCTATCAATCTGGGATCATCTGGTTATTTCAAAAGGTGTCTCAGTCTGAGGCTAGCATTTGCCAGAGTAATGCTTGTAGTACAACTATTCAAAAGCTATGCAAGGAAAGTAATGCAAACCTACAACTTAACTACTTCGAAAGACCAAATCACACCAAGTATTGCATCAGCCAAAGGTTCGACAACAATAGCCCATCCTTTTCATAACTGATGAGAATAGATCAGAGGTCTAGGAGCCAAATAGCAGATGTTGGGCTCACTACAGCCTGGGATTGTTCTTAATGATTAGAAATGAAACAACAGATAAAAGAAATGATAATGAAATGGAACAGCGCATTAGCCAAGGGCTTGGTAACAATAACACATCCCTTTCATAGCTGATGGGAGAAGATCGGAGGTCTGGGGACCAGGTAGCGAATGATGGAGTCCTTTGATGTGAGTCTGTGAAATGTAGGAATGTGTTGAAGGGGGATTGCTTTCATAGGAGCATTTGCTGTGGAATCCACTATGGGGTATTGTAATGTCGAAGTTTGGGTGTTTGGCGGATTTTGAGCCATTGGATCAAATATATGCCAATACCCTTCCGGAAGATCTAAGAGGGTATTCCTAGGTTGAGGAATGTTTTTAACAAGAATAGTTTTAATAGCACTTCCTCTATCTGGAATTTCTGTCTGAGGAAATAGGGTGTCTTCAATAAAAAAATTTACCGCACTCCCCTTGTCGGGGCTACTTAATGGCTGAGTTATCTTAGGAGGAGATCCTGGTTCTCTAATTTCCCCTGTTTCCCCTTCTCCTTCACAAATATTACTTAGGTTCCCTTCCTGCAGTCGTTCGAGAATAGAATTTTCAATTTCTTGAAAGTCCTATTCATTAGTCTAACTATGCACCTCAGCAAAGGCTTCAGATGGTGAGCCTGAGGCCTGAAGGGAACTAGTAGGTTGTTTGGAAGTAACTTTCCTGGGTCCTACTGAAGGCTGAGATTTAGCTTTCTTATAGATTTCATATATGTATGTCGATCGACCAAGGGTCACCGACCCCTTAGCTTTTTCTGGTTTTGGTAACGGTTCAGTATTTTTCTCTAGCTTTTTCTGCTTAGTCATGCACTCAGTTTAACTACCAAGTTTTAAGCAGATAACAACAAATCTGCAGGAAAGCGGGCAAAGGAGTAGGGCTTTTACATGTTCCGCAACGTAGGTTCTTACCTTCCATTTTCAAAACCCAATTCTCCCCTAGCAGGTTCGTACACTACCCTGGAAAAGACAAATGGTTACACTCCTTCCCCGGTAATGGCGCCAAAATGTAGAACTATAACAAGGGTCTCTTTCACCTCTAGTTACCTTACATTAATATGTCAATTCGGGATCGTCTGGTTATTTCAAAGGGTGTCTCATTCTGAGGCTAGCATTTGCGAGAGTAATGCTTGTAGTACAGCTATTCAAAAGCTATGCAAGGAAAGTAATGAAAACCTACAACTTAACTACTTCGAAAGACCAAATCACACCAAGTATTGCATCATCCAAAGGTTCGATAGCAATAGCCCATCCTTTTCATAACTGATGAGAATAGATCAGAGGTCTGGGAGCCGAATAGTAGATGCTGGGCTCACCACAGCCTAGGATCGTTCTTAATGATTAGAAATGAAACAACAGATAAAAGAGATGATAATGAAATGGAACAAGCACATCAGCCAAGGGCTTGGTAACAATAACACATCCCTTTCATAGCTGATGGGAGCAGATCGGAGGTCTGGGGACCAGGTAGCAGATGCTAGGGTCCACTACAGCCTAAGTCTGTCCTCAAGAAATGGCAAATTAGCAATCTGGAAATGGAACAGCGAATAAATGGAACAACAAGTAAATGGAACAACAAGTAAATAGAACAACAAGTAAATGGAACAGCAAGTAAATGGAACAACAAGTAAATGGAACAACAATTGAAATAAACAATAACCAAGTCCTTTAAACTGCAAGTCTATTTAATCATGTCAATCCAAACATCAATCTCTCAATCTTATATGATAGAACACTACTATAGAATCCTAGAAACACACCATACTTAATCTACTTCTGTTAAAGACATACGACTGCATCTCATAATAAAGAATAGTCACATTCAATAACCATGGGAAACAAACTTCTCCATATGACTTGTTATAATGTAAGATACAATCATGAAGAATTCTGTAATAAAGTAACAATGTCCTGTAAGAATTAATCAATACTTAAAGAGTTGGTAAAATAACATAGCATCGATATAAAGTTCAAGAACACGAAATAACTTAATCAGAATAGAGCATGTAATGAAGTATCCTCAAAACATAGCAGATTACCAGATTACTTCTATGAACAAACCTCACGGAAACCACGCGTAATAATACAAGAGCCAGTGTCCTCCAGGGCCGGACCCTTAGCCTCCAGGAGTACACTGCTTAAGATGAATCCAGGCTCAAAGATAAAAAGTGAACAAGCCTGTATTAAAGCATGCAATAAAAGTACTGAAACTTAAGTCTTCAACAGAACATAAAGATCATAGTCCAAATCTTTCTTCAAAGAAATTATACACTTCCCAGAAATTAATCCGAAATTCCTCCTATAACCAACAATGCTATCCCTTTTTATAAGAGGGACGATGGAGACATCAAGATACAGAAATAGGTCAAAACAGTGATCCCTCAGGATCTAAGATCCTGAGGGATACGCAGAATCATTAATGCTGTGTTACTTCTTCCTTATTTTGTTTCACACTGGTATCTCCGCGTCCTGTTTTGGGCTGATCCGTGTTGATCTAGTTCGCTTCTGGTCTCCTGTCACAGGGATAGCAGTTAGCTTGTCTTTATCTTTACTTTTTGGGTGGCCACCTTTCGCTTCTTTACCTTCCTGCACATAGAAACGACGTCTATCAGTGCTTCTTATTAATTTCTCGTATTTTGTTATAAGTTCTTGTTATTATCTAAGTTTCCCATGCAAAAAGGCTTTTGAGTTTTCATGAAAAGATATCGAAATGACCATCAAAACATACCTTCCTTGGTACTCCACACCTGGGAGTTGCAACATATTTTCTACAATAGCAGGGCTCATAGCTTTTTGGCATCATTTCTAGTGAGATGTCTATGTAGGTGGTGTTTCTTCTTAAGCATTTATTTTTGTTTTCTTTATATTCAGTCTTGTTACTTTGAAAAGTGAAAAAAAAAATTGTTCTTTCATGCCTTGTAGGAGTAGGGATAGCCAAGAAAAATTCTTACCAAAAACGCTCACGCCCTCAAGAAGCCAACTTTCATTCTTCTTCTATGGTTGTAACTTCCCTCTCTAACTACAGGGGAGTTAGAAGACCCTCAAGATGAGAAACCTGCAATTTTTGAAGAACCTATTGGAAAAGAAGAGAACCCACTTTACCTTCCCAAAGCATGCCTTAAAACAAGAAGAATTAGATTTTCCCCATAAGAGAAACCAATGGAGAGGTTAAATAAATAATATAACCCCCCTCCCTTCAATATTTACATGGCTTAATCTTTTATGATAATGACGCCTTTATTTCTTAGTTTGATATTGTTTGTAGGACCTATGACTATGCCTCTGATGAGCAGAAGCTGAAGTTGTTTCCTTCTACACTTAAACATGCATCCTTGTGTTGGTTTATGGGTCTTCCTAGAGGCAGAAACATTACCTTGGCCCAAATGCATCAAGCCTTCAATGAAAACTACAAATACTACTATAGGTCGAAATAAACAAAGGAGGAAATCTTTAGGAGGATTCTTGGACTTAATGAATCCCTAGAAGATTATGATGAAAGATTTAAACTCAATTATAGGAGAGCCAACTATACCCTTGATCATGAGTCACTCAAGATAGTTATTCTCTGAGGGATTGGGGAGGATGTGATGGAAATCCTCAATATGTTGTCTAAGGGAGATCTCGACCATCTACCTTATGATGAGATAAAAAATGTATTCAAGAATCACTCTAGGGTTGCTAGGAAAAAGGGTAGGTCTAGCCAAATCTTGGTCACTTCCTCTCCCTCCATAACATCCATCAAGCATGAGATAGGGAACATGGTGGACGATTTCAAGAGTGAAATATTGCATACCTTTGCATTGAAAATGGACACCATGCAAACCAAAATAAACTAGGAAAAATTAGAAAGAGAACTAGCTCTTTCTGCCCCAAATGTATTAAAAGACATCCTAGGAATGAATTCCCATTGAATTTCATAGAAATCTACTTAGTCCATGAAGAAAATAATGCAAGAGAAAAATTCTCCTCTCTTCCAAGTCTAAAAGTTGTATACGAGGGAGGGGTAGAGAGTGGGTTAGAATAGTTATGTTTCATTAACCAAAGGATACCACCAGGACCTCGACCATACCAACAAGGCATGCAAGGTGCACATTATCCTCACTACAAACCTAACTAGAGAACACCTTCCAACCTTGGCACCTTTCCATTCATCCATCATGTTCCACACCTCCTCCTTGGCCTTATTCTCCTCCATATCCCCCTCAACCTATCAATCATCATTTGCATCCATATCCACCCAATCTTCCCAATAGCACTACACCTCATAAGGGTGGAGGCCTTAAACAAACTAGAATACTACTTTACTACCTCGACCCCAACCTCAACCACAACTAACTCATGCTACCCCACCTAAGAAACCTCAAATGCTTTGATCCAAGTGGATCTACAGACACCAGTGGCATAGAAAAGGATAAAAATTCAAAGTGGTAGAAAGGCGATTGCACTTGAGTCACCTGATGTAGTAACTAAGTATATTGGATCATTACATAGTTACATTAGACATTCATTATTATTGTTTGAACCTACTACCATTGACTCGGCTAGTGTAAAGGACATTCATCTAGAAAATAGGGGAAAACATGAATGGGATGAGCACCCAAAGAGAGCCACAGTAGCCAAGAGAAGGGGAGAAAATCCCTCTTGTACACATTGTGAGAAATAGGGGAATGATGAAGAAAATTGTTGGAACTTACACCCTGAGCTAATACCTGAAAGGAATGATAGAAAGGGGAAGTAGAAGGTCGTCACCACTGTGCAACAAAACGAAGATTCCAAGTGAGAGAAAGATGAGAAGGTCGCAGCTGCAAGATTTGCACGAGGTAGGCCCATTGACTTTGGGTCTGATTTTGGTGATGAAATGAAGTTTGCAGCCCTTGGGATCGCGGTAGGAGGCGCCATAGATTTGGGGTCTGATTTTGGCCATGAATCAAGGATTTCAACAGACATAGCGAAAAGGGCACTCCTCGCAACAAGACTCCAAGAACTTGAGGATATCAACCACCACATCTAAGCAGAGAATGTTGAGCTAAGGAGGCTTCTACAAAAGGCAAGGGAAGAAAAACAAAGATTACTATGCTAGTTGCAATCCAAGGATGAGGTCTTGGAAAGCTGCAGCATCGCTATCTAGATGTAAAAAGTGATCTCTCGATTTCATATGATTTTCATGATGATGAATTCGTTGCTTTTGAAAAATATACTATAGGGATTGGGGGTTATTAGGGAAAGGGCCTGAGAATCAAAGGCCAAGGCACTATAAACCCCATCGAAGTCAAGGAATTTCTGCATTGTGCAAGACTCAGATAGGCTAGAAAAGAAAAAGGAGAAAGCCCCAATATATCTAGTAACCAGCCAATGAAAAATGATGAAATTCCCTCCTCACAGTCAAACAATAGTGAGGACCCCATAAACACTTATCAGAGGAACACCAAGGGAAAGCACCCCAAGGCAACCCGAAAGTTTTGGAGGAGAAATAATTGTTGTAGCCATTGCAACAAAGAGGGGCACCAACAAACTGTGTGCCTGATGCTCCATGCTCTAGAAACATCGCTGGAGGAACTGAAACGTTAACATTTCAACAAATGAATCCACCCCATTCTCAGTGGTCTACTTTATTACGTTGGATTTTATAAGGTAGTAGCTTCTATGGCCACCATTGTAAATCATATGTTGCAAGTAAATGTAAAAGTGATGGTGTATTTCCTATCACTTCAAAACGCAACGATAATAATTTGGCCTTTCTTTATAAGTAGTTGAGGTATTGATTAATTTTTATGTAATCATTGGCCAAGGAGTGTGTGCTATAAACTCTTGGAAAGGAAGGGTTATCAAGTCATGTGTGGTGTGCATGATTGCAAAAAAAAAAAAAAGTACTAGTTGCGTGCAGGTGATCGAAAGTGTGGGTTGGAAGGACACAAATAGTGTGCAAAGTGTAAATGCTTTTGGGGTCCAAAAGCTCCTCAATGGGGAGGATTGATCCAAGTGGATCTCTAGATACCAATAGCATAGAAAAGGCTAAAAATTCAAAGTGGTGGAAAGGCGATTAACTTGACATTAGATCGAAGTGCTTGTCTCCCTGATTCCAATAGTGTGAACAACACTCCAATTCGATTCTGGATGAAGGAGATAGAGGTAGTCAAAGTTGGGTTGAATTTTTTATCACTGGGTAGGATTAATGAAGACACAATTTAGAATTTTTCTAGCGGACGAAATCTAGCCAATTCTAGCCAGATTCCAAGCAAAATCATTGCCTATTTAAAATGACCCCTTCTATCAAAAAACTAAATTTCCAAAAATGAACCCTTTGTTTTATATAACAACAAAAAAATTATGTCTATATAAAAAAGGGTGGCGGGCCACCAACCCCACCACCCCAACTCTTAGCCACTCATAAAAAAATAATATATATAGAGGAGGGGCAAATAATATATATAGAGGAGAGGCGGGCCATGACCCCCAGCCCCTCCCAGGGAACCACAACCGCAAACGGGCTTAGCGACCATAACCCCACCACCCCACAACTCATACCAAACAACATTGTGTTATATACAGTGGGTGGTGGGATGGCCCTTGGGGCATGGACCCAACCATGCCCAAAGGACATGCCATCAGTTAATGAAGACTAGTGGAGGTGGGTACGGTGAGCAGGCCGCACAAGGCGGGCCCGACCCAACCCATAATTTAATTTAAAAATGGGTTTGTTTAAATTTAAAGAGATTCGGTGTATAAAAAAAGGAGGAGGCAGGGTTTGACCGCGCGACCTCCTCCTTGTTAAACAATCCTCAACCAACATGCCACAATGGAATCCTTGAAGAATCCATCACCTTTTTATATTTTAAATGTAGTTTGTGTTTCTGCCCAGGTAGAGGAGGTAAGGCACGCAATTCGAGGTAGAATTTTGTAGGAGGGCCGAATTTCCACTTTGTCAAGTTTTGACAAATTTTATATGGTTTCAGCATTTCTCGACACCACGAAGGCAATGGCACTATCCGTTTCTCCATCAGAGTTTTGCATTTTCTGGCCATTTTTTAGTATGGAGCTATAAAACTCCTTTTTTTTGTAACTGATGTTTGTACTCTTCTTTCTCATGCCACTTAATGAATGAATGCCTCCCCATTGATCAAGCAGGGCTCGAAGACGTAGTCCAAGATGAATTAGCTCCATTACCAAGTCTTGTTGTCTTCATTCATGCTTTATGTGTTTCTCCTCTTCTCTTACGTGCACACTAAATTTCTATGTTTAAGCTACAATTTATGCATGTAATTCTTTAATACATCTATAAGCAAAAGATCTTAGATCCCTTGGCACCCTTCCATTCATCCATCATGTTCCACACCTCCTCCTTGGCCTTATTATCCTCCATATGAACCCAAACAATAAGCATCCACAATAAGTCTAGACTGGAGAAATCCTATCCTACTTATGCTCTAAAAATCCAAGAGATAAAACTTTGGTCTAGGAAGGTTCTTCTAGATAATAACCCACCTTCTCCACCTAAAGAGCTTGAAGAAGAGAAGGGGGAAAGTTCCGCTCAAGTCAATGCACCCCCCTATCCTAAAAGGTTAATCCACCCTAATCAGCACACACTAGAAGAGGTTGAACTTCTAAGAGACTTGAAGAATTTGTGTGTCAAGATACCCCTTCTTTAGGCCATTAAATATGTTCCCATATATAAAAATCATATTAAGGGAAAATGTTTAAAAAGGCCTAGGAGAAGAAGAAGAGATACCACCACCATTAATGTTGCTGGAAAACTATCTGATCTAATGCGAAGAAGAGATACCCCCACCATTAATGTTACTGGAAAACTATCTGATCTAATGCTTGGGAGGGTGATCTCCCTAAAGTACATAGACCCTAGTAGTCCAATATTGGATGTGCACATCGATGGAATTATGGTCCCTAATACCCTGATTGATCTTAGGGATGCCATCAATGTCATGACTTAGGAAACCATGTTGAAACTCAATCTCCAAGAGGCTTTGAGAAATACCACCACAGTGCCACAACTTGCATACAAATCCATAGTAGCTCCTGAGGGATTCATTGAGGATATCATGGTATCCATTCACTCTTGGGAGTACCCTACTAATTTCCAATTCCTCCAGCTCAAAACCAAGTTTAATGGTTAACCTCTCATGTTAGGAAGACTTTGGTTGGCCACTATTGATGCCTATATTAGTTCTAGGGATGGGGGCATGACTATAAGAAACGAAAACTTATTGAAACCACTTGTGTTGTACCCTCCTACTCAACCTTCTATTGAGCACAATTTACCCTTATGGTTAGAGGATGAGGTAGAGGGTGATTTTATCATAGAAACCCGTACCCATTCTACACTTTATATACTTTTATAGGAGGGGGTAGCTGGATGATGATGAAATTATTGACTATATCTTGTAGAATCAACCTCCCACTCCCAAACCAATTGTCGAGTTACTAAAATTTCAGAGAGTATTCCTTGCATTGGTTAGTTCTCTATTGACCCTAGCCTAGACGATGACAAGATGTAGAGTTTGGCCCATCTAGAACTATAAATATCAACCCCTCACTTGGCCAAACAGGAAGAACAATTGTGCAATGTATTGAGGCAACATTTGTATTCTTTTTCTTGGGATTATAAGGAAATGAAAGGCGTGCATTGTTCAGTTTGTACTAATCATATTTATATAAAATAAGGATGAAAACATGTGCTCCAACCCCAGACAAGAATGAACACAACTCTTAAGTACATTATGAATGAATAATTACAAAATATGCTAGATGCAGGGTTCATATACCCCATTTCAGATAGTGAGTAGGTGTCACCTCTTATTTTAGTTCTCAAGAATAATGGAAAGTGGAGAATCTATGTTGATTACTAGGAACTCAACAAGGCTACAAATAAGGACCATTTTCCTTTTCCCTCCATTGACCAAGTCCTAGATGGCCTTACATGAAATAATTTATTCTCCTTCCTGGATGGATTTATTGGATACAACCAAATTCAAATCAGCACGAAGACTAAGAAAAGACCACATTTACATGTCCTTGGAGTACCTTTTCCTATAGAGTTATTCCATTTGGTCTATGCAATGCCTCTTATACTTCTTAGAGGGTAGTTCTAAGTATCTTTGCTAAAATTGTTCATGACTTTGTTGATATATACATGGATTATTTCACTCCTTATGGATTTGACTTCCAGGAAGCTCTTTCTAATTTCTGCAAACTCTTGAAGAAATGGATTGAAATGAATCTCTCATTGAGACTTGAGAACTATGAGTTCTTGATGAATGAAGGGATTTTCCTTAGCCATTCTATATCTAGAGAAGGGACATAGGTTGACCCAAACAATATTTCCATCATCAAAAGGATTTTTACCCCTAAAAATAAAAGAGATGTCAACAGTTTCCTTGGATTATTTGGGTATTATATAAGGTTAATTAAAGATTTTAGTGAAATGGCTTCACCATTGTTTGTAATATTGGTTAAAGATTCATATTTTTGTTTGAAAAACAACTGTCACGAATATTTTGAAGTATTGAAAGAAAATATGACCACTACACCTATTCTTAGGGGTCTCAATAGGAAATTACCTTTCCATATACATACGTATTCCTCAGACAAATTTGTATGGGATACCTTAAGACAAGTGGAAGACAAGGTGCCTTATGCAATCTATCTCATCAGTAAGAGCCTTTCCAAAGCTGAGTTGAATTATGCTGTCACTGAAAAGGAACTCTTGGCTATGGTGCATTCTTTGAATAAATTTAGGAATTATATAATTTGTTATCAGACTTTGGTTCACATTGATCATGAAACCATTAAGTATTAAATGAATAAAAATGATGTCAATTCTAGGATAATTAGATGGTTGTTATTATTACAACAATTTTATTTGACTATTGTCGATAAACAAGGGAAATAGAATGTGGTTTCATATTTCTTGTCAAGACTAACTCTGCCTCCATGAAAGGAAGAAATGATAGATGATCAACTCATAGATGAACATCTCTTTTCCATCTCAATGGTTTATCCTTGGTTTGTTGATATAGCCAACTATGTGGTTGTTGGGAGGTTCCCTCCAAACCTATCCTCCAGGGATAAAATCAAGATTGTCAAGAAGAGCACCCCATTCACTTGGATTGGGGGAACTCTTTTCATATTGGGTTCAAATCAGATCCTAAGAAGATGTGTGAGGGAATAAGAGGTATTTGGAATCCTCTCAGCATGCCATGATGGACCTTGTGGGGGCCACTTTGCTGGTAAGAGGAAAACCTTCAAAGTTCTACAATCAGGATATTATTGGCCCACTTTACATTAGAACACAAGGAGGTACACCACCAAGTGTGATTAGTGTCAAAGGATCAATAAGCCAACGACCAAGGATGAAATTCCCTTACAACCTCAAGTGACTCTATAGCCATTTGGAAAGTGGACCATGGATTTCATTGAAACTATTGACCCCCCATCAGGAAATAAAAGATATATCATTGTATACACTAATTACTTGACCAAATGGGCTAGAACAAAAGAAGTAAAAGAAACAACTGAGGAGAAGGAAACTGGATTTTTGCAGGAGAATATCTTTCACAAACTTCGTTTTCCAATGGAATTAGTCACTATCAAGGAGCACAATTTACATCTAGTTTGATTGAAGATATTATGAAGTAGCACCACATCAAGCATATGACATATGCTACCTATCACCCTCAAGAAAATGGGTAGGTGGAATTCACAAATAGAGAATTGGAGAACATTCTTATAAATATTGTTAGCAAAAACAAAAAATATTGGGAATACAAACTTGTGGAAGCCACTTCGACCTACAACACCACTTGGAACACCACCATTAGATTCACTCAAATTGATCTAGTCTATGGGAAGAAGGCCCTATTGTCTATTGAATTTGAGTATATCAGCTTGAGAATGGAAGCTCACTTGGACTTAGATATCACTACAACACAACAGCAAATCCTACTCCAAATCAATGGTCTAGATGAATTAATAATGCAAGCTATCCTACATACTGAGGTAATCCATCTACAAAGGAATATTTGACATGAAAAGCACATCAGAGAAAGCACTTTTCAAGGAGGATGTTGGGCCCTATTATATGATTCAATATTTAAGGATTTCAATGGGAAGTTGATGACAAGATGGTTGGGTCCCTATCTAGTAGAGAAGTGTCATGAGAATGGTTATGTCCAAATCAAAACAATTGATAAGGAAGGAATTCCCTTACCTGGAAATTTTCATAGGTTGAAGTTTTACAAGAAACATTTTTCCAATGAAGAGTTTGTCAGTTCAGCCAGCAGAGAGTTAAATGTGATTGGGAGGCTCATAACTCTCAGTCCATTAAAATTCTAAAAAAAGGAAAAATAATAAGATTTCCTAGATGAAAACCTCCATGAGGCATCTGAGGCAAACTCCTAAGTTGAAAACCTCTTTGAGGAAACCTAAGAACAATGAAAAATAAAAAGAAAAATAGAAGATCCCCAGGTGAAAACCTCCTCTGAGATGCCTAGGGAAGACATGTAGGTTGAAAACATCTGTAGAGGCAACCTTGTTGTCTCAAAAAGAGAAGAAAAAACAGAAACAAAAAGATGAAAAGAGAAGCACAAGGAAGGAGTTCATACACTATTTCTTCTAACACTTTCTTTTTGCAGGCCTCCAAATAGTTGGTAGAATCATGGCTACAGGAAAGAATAAACAAGTCTTCCTCCGTCCTTCCATCCATACATCTCATTTCCACACTCTCCACTCACATACCCATCTCTCTTCATCATCCAATCAATAAGAGACGCCAATTTTTCCTCCTTGTTGTGAAGCTATAAGAGGAAGTTGTAATGATACAATAGGTCCTATAACGCTACAGGACGAGCCTGTAAGGCTATAGGAGGTGGATCCAATGGGAAAAGGAGACTAGAAGGCCATGTTGTCTCTAGGAAATGTTAAGAGGGGTTCCCTAATGTCAACCCCATCACCCATTCACTCAACCTAGCCAAATGTTTCTTAAAAAATTCCACTATTTCATGCATCTAAAAAACAAAAAAAAAATCCATTTTTTATGTTCATAATCATATCCTCATGCCTTTCATCATTTTCCCTCAACCTGGCATGAAAAATGAAGACTGAAAGAGAGGATTAAGTCAATGTTATAAGAAGAAGACTCCTCCTGTAGCAGCCTATACGGTCACAACAAAACTCCCTAAAATATTTTTTTCCACCAACAAGGAGAATCATGGATCCATTTCTGAAATATAAAGGGGGCACATCCTCCCAAAGAATAATTCCATCTGCTCCACCAACAATGGCAAGGACATAGAAAAACATGCACACACAACAAAGCTATAGGTGACGATATCATCAAGTTGTGAAAACACACAAAAACAAGAAAAAGAAATCAACTCCCTCCATATCATAATGTTATGAGGACCAACTCCAACATGCAACCATCTCCATCAATTTGATCCATAGGTAGGATTAGGTATGACAACCCTCACCTCTTCCCCGTTCACAAAATGATAAAATGTGTTAATGGTCGAGAAAGGAGTTTTAATAGGCTGGAGGTGGCCAGTGAACTTGTCCACCCTCGACTAGTAAACTAAAGCTTGTGTTAGTCATCCATGCAATGTAGAGATGTTAACTCAAGGTGAGGTGGTGCTCACGCGGAGTGGGGTGATAATCACGAGGATAATGGAAATGATTATGACTGGGGACAATGATCCAAAATAGGAAACTCGTGTATGTGCCATGTAAACAAAGCGCTTTGAGCCTTTACCAAAAAGGTAATATTATGTACTCAGCTCAACTCCATTTGCACCATCACTATTTTCCAGAAGAAGCTAGAGGAAGGATGAGCTATTTCCATCAGACTGCTTAGGGTGACACCAACTTGTTTCAAAGTATGCTTGTAGGTTCTACGGGAGGAAGCTACATGAGGTTTTGAATTGCTATAAGAGGGTTGAGAAGGAGCTACAGGAAAAATTGAAGGGTGAAAGAAAGCCATTGCGACCCAAAATTGTCTTGAAACGCTCATACACATAAAAAGATATTTTGAAAAGGTGTAAGTGGCTTCCTCCCTCCTTGTTTTACATCCAGTTACAAGAGAAATTCTACCCGAAGTTGGTAGTTGGTATAGACAATTGAGTAGTATGTCTTTCTAGAAATTGTTGTGGATAGGTGTAGAGAAAAAATAGTTTGTTTGATATGAATTTAACATCCTTCTCCATCACTGATAAAAATGAGTTTAACATTGTTTCCACCATTGATATTGCATTGAATAAAATTGAATTTCACACCTAAGTAACACTTAGAATGGGAAATAGAATAAATGGGGAAGGGAATAATAGAAGAGAACCAACAGACACCAAGAGGATTCACCAACACCCTCCTTTAGTGAACATCTTTAGAAGACATGAATGGTTGGGTTTCTTTGAACTATTAAAAGCGTATGATTATGATATCACTCATGAATTTTCCATGAAACTACATTATCAAGGGAAATATATTGCAACTATTTTTTTTAGAGGATTGCCCATCTCTTTAATCCCTGAAACCATAAGTAGAGTGACCACCTTACCCCTGGGAATTAGATGGAGCAAACAGGACAAGGGAGTGAGTGTCACACCTAAGAAAATTTTCTTCATTTTGAAAGGGAAACCTATATAATATAAGAATGGAGTGAGGAGGGACAATCTACCTTACCCCTGGGATCACGTGGCTTATAACATCGTGAAATATATATCTTGTGGAGGGAGATTGAGTGTGGTATGTGCCTACCATTTCAGATTGCTCCATGAGTTGAGATTGAAAGAAAAATTTCCTCTCCCTCAAAGACTTAGTGTTCCACATTTCCTCCTGCAATCAATCATTGAGATGAGATAGAAGGTGAGGGAAGGAAAGAATAAACACATACCCCACCATGGCCTCATCAAGTTAATTGTGATGGATTCTTTGAGCCACTTAAGGAAATTTGTCCTATGGAATGATTTTTTAGACATGGACATGGATGTCTTCATTGGAACCCAAGCCATCACACCTGAATAAACACAAACCTCTAGCACTAGAGATAGGGGATGAAAAGAGGAGGAATAAGAGATAGTAGAAACAAAAGAAGAAGAAGAAGAAATTAAGGAATAAGAAGGCGAGAAAAAAGTGGAAGAAAAAGAAAGCCCTAAGGATATTTCTAAGCCCCAAGGAACAAAGAAACAAGGATATCAAAAAAGTCTCTTTCTAGGGAATATTGAGCAAGAAGTGGCCTCAACATTAGCTAACTTAAGCACATCTACCAAGCCAAAATTGAGGCAGCCAAGGAAAGTTTCCCTATATTTCAAAATAAGGAAGAGCGCTAGGATCATGCAGGCGAAACCATAACCTCCTTCAGAGTTCCCTATCACTATTGAGGAGTCACCCATTAAAAAGGACGAAGTGGGGCCTAGTCAAGGAAAAATTGAGAAAATTACCTCTCATAAGGCCAAATCCAAACCACCTGTGACATTTGTGGGAAGGCCCACCACGAGGGTAGTAACCTTCAAGAAACCCAAGACACAAACTGGCCTTAATAAAATAGAAAATAAGAGCTACAGGAGAAACATGGGTTGTTACAAGAGAAATAGGGGTTGTTACAGGAGAAATAGGGGATGCTACAAGAGAAGAAAAAGGATCTACAGGAAGGACTACCCGCCTAAAAATAAAATGAAAGAGGCTTCCAAGACTTTCAAGAGCTTGATCCACAACCCAGCTTAGAGACCTATTACAAATTTGCTGAGGGATGAAGAATTATGCCTAAAACATTTTCAGTCCCAAGAAGAACACATAGATGGATGTAAATTCCCAAATATAGGAATGTGGAAGATGTGGGCCTCATGAATGAGGTAACTAAAATGGGGAAGGAGTTGAGTGATTTGATACTAAGAGATTTCATTATGAGGGGGAAGCTACAGGTAGAAAACAAAAGGTTGAGAGAGCAGTTGAAAGTGAAAGAAACAGAACTTGCCACCATGGAAAGTCCCTCTATGGAATCCCTACAATGCAGGAAACCATCAAAATCCTATGCTTTTTCCCTCAAGAAGTGGAAACTGTAGTTCCAAATAAAAACACTTGCACAATATGTTTCTTTGCCTTTTCAATACTACACGAAGTTTATTAATTTCGAAAATAAGTGAGTATGGAAGATAGGGAAAATCTAACTGAGTTTTATATGCACAATTTCATTCTAACATATCTGAATTTATAGGACTCCAATTCAAGATTGGGAGATATACAACTAACAACATTGGTATAATGTTGACAAATGAGGAGGCAAGGGCTGAAGAAGTGAAATAGGAATTGATTAAAGAAGAGAGGGAGCCCTTGTATGTGAGATAAAAGCTAGTAAGCCCCAAGGCTATCATCAAAAATCATAACATGATCTCTTCTAATTATGCTTTAGCACCCGAGTACATAACAATCCAAGAGTAAGCCATTATGCACTTTCTGGACACATTTATAATGTTGGTAACAAAGAATCTACAAGCTTTTAAGAGAAGATGGCATGCTTCACCCCATAGTCTATGAGTTAGAGTGTATTACTCTCCTAAAAGGCTAAGGAATGCCTTGGAAAGAACACCATTGTACAAAATAGTCGTGCAAAGACTAAAAATTAAATGGATGGGACTTAAACTCAATCCACCTTTACTATTTGGATTACAAGAAGTAAGAAACCAAGCAAAGGAGCAAAAAGTGTGGATGGAGATAATCAGAAATGCAGGTTTTTATCCACCATAAGGCACACCATCTAAGTTTCTTTGGGATGTCAAGGAGGCCACCAGGGCCACTAATATGCATGGATGACTAAGTTTTTCATAGGATGAGCAACACCTTTAGCAGGGTGGTGATGATGGGACTATATCTTGAAGATCATTATGCTATCCTCTAGTCTTAAAAATATCCTTTTCTTGCATTAATTCACATTCGTTGTTATAATATGCTTAGTAAGAAGAGTAAAACATGTTCTTCATAGTGTGTGGCCTAATATGCTTTAGTTTTGGTAAAAGAAGCATTTTTGAAGAATTTACTATGTAGAGGCTTGATGGAGACAACTAGGAGAGAATCTAGGGGGTATTTCCCACCTCCTTAACTCCCTATATTGGCTTGATATCATAGCATCCTCACTCACAAGATAAAATTCATTTACATCCAAGTAACTCCAAGTTCAAGTGGAGCTCAAGAAGCACCAAATCCACAAGTTTTGAGATCGAGGGAATCACTCTTATTTTCAAGGGAGATGTTATTAGCTACATTTTTGTATGAATAAATGAGTTGAAAGGCTCATTTGGATTCAAAATTTGTATTCATCTACGATTATCTATTGAGCCCAAGGCTTGACATTATTATTTTTAACATTCATGTGATGTATGAGACTATTATTTTTTGCTAACGAGAAGTTTGTTATTAAGCTTCATCTGAGCTAGTTTTAGAGGATTGAAACCCTTGAGTTTGGGCCCAACCCATAGGACTTAGTCCCTCTTCTTTATTTTTTCCTTGACCTTAGTTCAAATCATTTCATGTATTTATTTTATTGCATAATATGTTAAGCTATTAAAACTTGTGATTGTAGGCGTCCCTATCATCTCTTTTGTGGGGGAATGGTTGGAAATATTTATAGTCCCAATCCAAAAATATTTTGTTTATGATTTATTGGAAATAGATAGGTGTTATTTGTCATTTTTCATATTTACTTTTTTTCAACTTAGGATTTAGTTTAATGATCAGAATATTGTTGCGGAATAGAATAGATGTTATGAAAATTCAACTCATGTTTTCCATAATAGTTTATCTCACTATGTTATTGATCAATTGATGCATGCATGTGGCTAGTTTCAGGGTTTTGTTGATTTTTAGGGGATGTAACATCCTCCATCTCCACTTGGTCTTCTCCATATTCTCCCTTCACCCTTCACACTACTCCCGAAACTCTATTTCCACAACCACTATATTTAGGCAATTACGGACACTGTGTGCATCCACCTTGGTGCAAGATAGACCTCTAAGTGGTCATGGGATTGGATAGGAGACTTCCCCAACCTTCATTCACTCCATACTACCTTCATCCATCTCCTGCCCTCAAGACACCATCTTCACCCTAAAAGGCTTTGAGAACCCTCCTATAGTAATAGAGGGCCTCCTGTAGCAATAGAGGACCTCTTGTAGCAACACCTGTAGCAAGCTTGTAGCACCATTTTCTTGCAGCTGTTTTTCTCCCCAATTCAACCTTAGTGTAGTTAGACTGAATAATGACCCCCAGCTTGTGATTTTATGATCAAGAGAATATCTTAGAACACTCCAACCTCCTCCTTTTCTTTTTTCAAAACAAAGTAGAATTAATGGTTTTTTACAGGAATGTTACAAGTTACATTTCTGATTTTCAAGCAACTGTAAAGTAGATCAATGATACATACAAGTAAGCCGCTAATTGGATGAAATCCGAAAAATAGAGTAGCTTTACCTCTGCAAGTAGACTAGCCCTTTCTCTTTCATGTAATGTTAATTAGCATCTATAAGTTTAATGAATGGAATTTTCACTTTCATAGTTGCAATCAATTTCAATTGTGCTTTCATCAGAAGTTTTCACTATAGTTATGTTCGAGGAATGGTCTTTGAAAACTTTAATATGATGTCTTGACTGAGGGTGGAATGAGTATAACCTAACCTGTTGTGCATATAACACTGTCACCTCTAAGTTTGTACGAACTCTAGGTTGATAATTTAAGTTGAGGAGCCCCTGGGAGTTGCAACATTCTTGTTGCAATAGTAGGGCTCACCACCGAGTTTGCAACTAAAAGGGATTGGAAGCAGGTCACTAGTTTAACTATTCCACCACCAACTTCTTTGTATTTTGGTTTGTATGTGATATCTTTTAGGACATTTATAGTTTGTGTTGTTTGGTCCAAGTCAGTAGTTTCGGCCTTAGGTTGTTTTCACTAGAATAAATGTGTTAATTTATAATTTTGCAACCTAGTTCAATATAGTCGTTGTCGATCACATCGTCTTCATGGTTTTCCTCCTGAAAAATGTGGAGTTTTCCCTCCTACATGGAGAGTGCCTGTCATTTCTCAAGACTTAGATTAACACATAGGTTTGGAATCTATACCTAGTCCTTTAGGTAGTGATCTGATTTCTCCTAGCTAGTCTCAACCAACAAATTCTTGTTCCTCATTGAGGTGTAGTTAATTCTGGAAATGCATCGGTTGGATCATCAACTATTCCTAGTCAGCCTTAGGGCAATGTTGCTTCTAGCATGTCACGAGCTTGGTATAGTTCACTTTTTGGAGGGACGCCACCTACCAATAATTTTCCTGAAGGGGCTAGTTTACATGGAGGAAAACCTATTTCTAGTTTCGTCACCCATACTTGTTATTCTAGCTATGTCTAATCTTATTACACAGCCTTGTCTGTCTTATCCTCCTAGCTACAACTGATCCGAGTTGACTCAACTCTCATATTTAACCAAGATCTTTTGCATTCGTGATGTGATTAGAATTGCAATTAAAATATCATAAAGGAACACAAATTCATGTTGTAAAGAAGAAGGAACATGACAATCATCAACAACATAAAACTCAAGATGATAACAGAGTTTGTCCAGGAGGGAGTACATCTCTGGGCCCTGGTGTCAAGATGGTGTGGGCCATTACATTAAGTGCTATTAATAGTGATGATGTACATAGGTTGTGACGTCTCTATCATACAAGGAAAATTCCCTCACACAGGAATGGCTCCAAGAGATGTTCCCCTACAGGAACTCTCATTCAAAAAACACTCCTATCAGTATGACCTAAACTCATGCATGATGATAATGTGCATCCCGCCAACATGGCGTAAAAGGGATCTCAATGAAAACATACATGGAAACACATGAGTATCCCATCAACATAACAATAAAGGGATCTCAAACAAAACATGATGAATCATGGCAACAAGTACATCCCATAGATGATTCTCCATCACATCAAGTAGGAACCATGAAACAAGTAAGAAAACAAGATCCCACATCATACATCAAAACAGGGATTTGTGCAACACAATGCATCTCATAGCAAGACGAAGTGCATGAACACACTGCATATACCTCACATCTTAGGGCTATCTAAAGAAAAGGATGTCAAACTGGTGAAGCTGACCATACCGTCAATCTCACAGCATCGAATTGCATGAAAATGATTGCTCACACATGAATGCTGACACATGAACTCCACTTTGTAAAGTGGTCGAAAAAGTAGAATGGTAAAATCAAAAATATGAATGCACCATCAGATTTGTGGCATCGAATAGTGTAAATCAACTGTCAAATTTCTGAATTCTGAGAAAGCGGAAATCTGGGGATTAAGGGAACTTTTAGATTACCCCTAGATTCCTCAAAGATTCCCTCCTCTGGGTCATTTGAAGATCTGCTACTCAGATCAAAATCCCGACAGTGCCATTAGGTTCGTGTCGCGGAGAGGTGTAAGATCAACATAATGTTTGTCCAATTTGGACAATGCACAGATTTCACCCTCCTAAGAATTTTGCCCAATCATGGTTCCCTCTGCCTCTTCTCTAGGCTCATGGTTCCACCTGCAATAAACAAATAATATATCTCGATCCGCATGCACACTCTACTCGGTCTTTGTGTCTATTCTCCTCTCCCTCGTGCATTGAGAAAAATGGGTTTATATGATTCTTTTGAGCAGACTTTACCACGTGCGGTTGTTTGGCATAGTGGTTAAGGTGGACCGATGCAGGTGGAGAGGCCGCGGGATGAAATATTGACCCTCCAAATATACACAATTTATTTTTAAACACATGGTGAGTTTGTTTTTGGTTGGTGCATTAAAGTGTTGGTTGGTGTATTATGGTGGAGTATTGTTTTAAATAGCGTAGAGGTTGGTTTGTGTACACACCATATGAGGTCACCTAGTGGGGGCCGACCCATGTGGGCTGAGCGGGTTCAATCCCTGCTAGCCTCACACTAATTTCATGGCATATGCTTTGGTGTGGTGTGGTTGGGTTGGTGGGGGTCATGGCCCATCGGCCCTTAAATTATTAAATTTTGTTTTATGGTTTGAGGGTGGCAGGGGTGGTGGCCTGCCACCTAACTTATATTTTATTTTTATTTTTATTAAAATAGGATTTTTTTTTTCAAATCTTTTGAAAATAAGGGATATTGGGCAATTTAACGAGGTGACAATTTTTCCCACTTTCGGTAGCTAGATTTCATTCCCTGGAGTCAGTCAATTTGTAGGACACTTAAACCTCGCCCATAATCCAACTTTGACCAAAAATTTGACTAGCTCTTTCTCCCTGATACGAGCTCAGATTAACGAACCGTTCACACCATTGCGATCAAGATGACAAGATCTACACTCTAGTCCTAGTTCGAAAGAATTCTGATCACTTTGATTTTTGAGCTTCCATAAGCCCTCTTTGTCTTCTGCATGTCTCTAAAGCCACCTGGATCAACAACCCTGTGATAAATCATGTTCTTGGGGGTCCTTTTCTCTTTGGGGGCATGTACCATGGGGGGAAGAATCCATTCGTTATTTACTCTAGCCCACAGTAATCATATGTTGGGGCGAATCCATAACTTCACTAGCAATCCATGCATCATAATCCCTATATGGGGGGATTACAAGTTTGTTCAAGGGATTCTCCTTCTTATGATCCATTTATCCAACTCCACAATCTGTTTTTATCATCTCTTGATTTACTACATTTGGATAAGTTGACTAACAACCCCATCAAACATGATCCCAGGTGGCCACCTATGCTCGCAAAACTGCCTTGTGATATTCCCAAATTTGAAGGAAAGCTTGTAGAGAATTCATCCACTCATACCACTACATATCATTTGTAGTTTTCGTGTAACTCTATCAAGGATGATTCAATTAATCTTTGCTTATTCCAAAGTACGCTAACTGGGGATACTGCAAAATGGTAAATTGAATTGGATACAACATCCTACAATCAATTTTCCTCTTTAGCCCAAACCTTTTTGACATAGTTTCAGTTGCCTACAAGGTACAATATTGATTTTGATCTCTTTTCAAACTTTAAACAATATGATGCCACGTTGATTTTTTATCATATTCATGAGTGGTGTCATTGCAAGATGTTGGTGAGAACCAAGCTTCCTGATGACATTTTACTCAAATGGTTCATTCAATTTTTAAGACCTCAAATAGCCAAATATGTGTTTATGTTTAGGGAAACCACTAAAGAGCAAGATATTATAGCTGCCCGAAAACTATATCTAATTTATTCGTAGTCAGACATGTTATATCAATTTCTTCCTAATTCTCCTAGGCCTTCCATTGACCCAAAGAAACCTGGTTCTGGCCCACATGTTGATGGTACGATTGGGTTTGTTTCTAATTTCATGAGAAAACTTGCTACTCAAATTGGGAAATTGGTTGTTACATCACAAGACCCATCAACAATGTTTGACTCTACTAAAGCACCCTCTTCTGAGCAGTCTACCTACATCCAGAGAATGAATTCCATAACACCTAGGAACAACCAAAAAACTGGTTGTAAAATGAATAATAAGAATAATAATAATAATAACTATGTAGGAATCCCAACCATATCCCTAGAATTATGGGAATTAGTGAGCACCATTGAAAGGTTAAATTCCATTGTAAAACTTGTCAAGGTGAACAATTTACTCACGAATGCCCTTAGATGGATGAATTTCATAGGCTCCTTACACCACCATAGTCTATCGCACAACCTATTTTTTTAGCTCATCAATTTCTTGTAAAACTTCACCAACAAATGGTTCCCCAGTCTCCTATGCTTATGCAAGGGGGAAACGAGGGTATGTTTTATTAGCCTACCAAAAATTTGTTTGCCTTTATGTGTAAATAATACATGAATGCGACCACGCAAGCTAAGTCCTATGATTTTCCTGAGTCGAGTTGTTATCCTAAGGACTCACCCACTCCACTTCCTTCCACTAGATCTCTCACATTAGATAAGCCTTTAGAACAAGTCTATCGCCCCCCAAGGGGCGTCGTTCGTAAGGTCACACACAATCCGTATGCCCATGCCACTCAACATTACAGTATTTTTGAAGATCTTTCCGAAGCTCCTTGTGCCATGTCTACCCTGGAGGTTTTGCAAAGTTGTCATCAACAACACAAAGCCTTATTTTCTATGATTGGTGGGGTATATTTGTATGACTCAATCATCATTTCATTTAATGTTGATAAGGGTTCTCCTCAAATTTCCCACCATATTTATTTTTAAATTATCATGCATGTCTTCCATATGAATATTCATCACAATTTAGTGGATGAAGGATCTTCCACTTGTGTCATGTCAACATAATGCTGGAAGGCTCTTGGCTCTCCAATGCTCACTATGTCCAATGCTAGTCTTCAAGCCTTTGATGGACATAACTTTGTACCTAAGGGGTGTCTTCCCAAGTTTGCTATTGAGTTAGGAGGGGGGGATTGTTTATGTCGATGTTGAACTTGTCGATGCCTCTTCGGACTATAAGCCACTCCTTGGCTATAGTTGGTTTTATGCGATGACCGTCGTTCTCTCATTCATATTTCGGGTCCTTTGATTTCCTAATGAAGGTAAGATTGTGACCATTGACAAACTCAATTATTGTGTGCGAGGAGCCAAACTTACCATTATGGGAAACTCAATTCCACTTTTTGAAAATAACCCTAGTCAGTATGAGAGTGTTGATATATGCTTGTTTGAAAGCTCATACCTTATTGAGGTATTTCCTCAATTACTATCACTCGACATTCCTTCATGCTCTTCAAAATCTCCTATGCATATGATCTCTTTCACCACCTATGGACCCCATAGACCTCATGATCCTTGGGCGGTGTCACTTGATCTTATGGAAGTTGATCAAGCTAGTGAGAATCCTCTGCCACCTATTATGGAAGAGATTTCCTCTCCGACAGTCCCATAAATACCTTCTGACAGTAGTCAGAAACTCCATCATAATATGGAATATGCCTGGGATACTTTTCCTATAGGGGCCATCCCTCTACCTGTTCCACATGACTCCATATATGAAAAACATCCCTGACTAATCAACTTGGAGGTAATGGATCTATCCAACAATAATCCTAGGGATATTATGCCTCTTTCTTCCTCTAGTTTCTCTGATTTGGAACAAGTATACCTTGGAAACATAAATCTATGAATGATTTAGGGGGAACCTCCTCGATCCTCCTTGGAAGTTCCACCCTTGGACCGAGTCAAGACTTGGGATTCTATTACCGAACTTCCCAACGAATCTCCCTCACCACTTGTTGACGAGCATCTTGTACCCCCTTTATGTCTTTATCCTCCCTTACGTCCTCAGGTTAATTTTGAGAGCATGACTATGTTAAAATGTTTGTGGCATGGTTAACCTTTCAGGATTAGGAGGTTTGACTTCCTTTAGCAAGGCCCCACATTTGTGATCCATATGGTATCTCCACTGCTCCATGAGTTCATGTATAGAAACCATTTACCTCTACCTGACTATGGGAACCCTTTAGCGTGACCTACTGGAAAAAATCACGCTTGTACATATTGTACATAGTAGAGTGATACTTTACCCTTTTTTTTTTGGTTTGGTGTGTGATGAACGTGTTTGTCATGCCTTATTTATGCCAAAAATCCAATAAAAAAAAAATAGGGGCTTGTTTTTACTAAGTCCATGTTTTATGTCATTCCTTATGTGATTTAACCATAGGTATTGTATTTCTAGATGGTTTTTACTGGACAAGGTGGCATCTCTATTGTGACAACCATTGGGCATGAGGTATGTTTCCTCTTACTACCATATAGGGGTAGGTCATTTTCGTGGTCGTCAGTGCATTTTGACCATCAATGCCACATTTATGCCTTAGGTCCAACCTTGCCAAATTGTGACTTTAGCCACTCTTCCTTTATGCATGTCATAGCTTGGTGATAGAGTTTACCTGATCATGGATTCCCTAGTTCAGCACCTTGTTGACATATTGGTGTCCATGCAATGATTTTTAACTCTTTTTGAAATCCCTCCTTCTAACCTACCATGACCTAGAATCTGAGCCTCATTTCCTCTTCTTCGTCATATTTCTAGCCATACTCCAAGAGGATTCCACAACTTTTATCCCTTATGATGGCTATTTTTTATCAACCTATTTTTGTAGATTGAGCCTTTGTTTCTCTCTTCCATCGTCATCATCTTCTTGGCCTATCATTCACTTTCACTTGGTGTTTTACCCTTTCTTCGAAGAACCATTGTGATGAGTGGTCCCATTAGCCAGCTTCTTATCCTCTTTATGTCATAAGTAGTTCCATCACTACTGAAACTAGTTTATATCCTTTATACCACTCATTCCTCTAGGATTTTTCTTTAAGCCCTTTCAAGACACATTAATTTAGAAAATATTGTCAAGTGAACTTGTCTCCATCATGCTCATTAAAGTACTTGAATGGTTATCTACCTAGTATAAGCTTAACCCTTTTCTGAACTAGGATAGACTAGTTATAAAAAGGAATACCCTAGTCTCCTATAGTTAGGAGGTTCCCTGTTGTATACTTTTATCTCTTTTTCGAGCTTGGGAGACAAATTTACAAAAAAGAAACTTATAAAAGGATAAGGGAAGGACCATTTATTTCCATTAGTCATCAAATGAAAGCATTAGTCATGTCTTCCTTGAACCTAAAACTTGTTAGCATCATTATCTGACATTTGGGTTTTATCTTGCCTAGGAGTCGTACCATACATATGGGTCTTTCTACTCCTCCCGTTGGTTACTCTTCTAGTCATATGGAGCATGTGTCGATGTCTCCTATGTCATTGCATGATATCACATGGTGCTCATTAGTCATGTTGACAAGTCACTCTTGTGTCATGCCGCTATGTGTTCAAGGGAAGTCTCAACCTGTGTTTACCATCTGTAGTATCTTGTTGATATTTTTGAGTTAGCCATCCCTATGTCATTTTTACTTCATCGTTTCATGACTTCATCCATACATCACATCATCTTGGTCTAATTTGTGTCGATTGATCAGGGATACATTAAGGCCCTCCTTTGACAGATCTTTTCCAATTGACATTAGCTCATTATCGAGGAGCTTGATCTAGGAACCAATAGTACCTTGGACCTTCTAGACCTGAGTGGCAGGATTCCTCATGATCAGTAGTGGGTTTACATCATTATCTCTTGATTAGTTGAGTTCACTAGTGTTCGATGCCATCTCATTTATTCACACTTGGTGGAATGTACTAGGTATGTTGAGATCCATTTTCCTTATTGGTGGATTCTCTCATGTCTGTTACTCATTTACCTCATTAGTTGGTAATGAGGCAGTTTATACTATGCTCGACATCCACTCATCTATTCACATGATGTATATTTTTACCATCGGATTTATGTCGAAGACCTTGGGTTAGGGACATCTCACTCTTATATGGCATCCTTCCCATGGTGCATATGAGTTATGTATCATTTATGTATTTTGAGGGCTATCTGAGACACTTATTTGTTTATTAGGTGTCCATAGTCCTACTGATGTACTCTGTGACATGGATCAACATTGTATTTGATGGTGGCTATTATCTATATAATGAGTCACATGGATCCACTATGTATTTCTTCATTGCCATGTTTTAGCTTTTCATGTCATGGATCCACAACATATGTTTTGACGACCATGTTCAATATTTATTTATGACCAAGCATGGGTATGCCCACCTCAAGTATGTTATTAGCACATATGAGACTTTAGCATTTGGTATCTTCTGATCCAGATTCTTACCTTTGTCTCCTTCCTCCTAGTTTGACCTTTGAGCTTTATTGTAATGCATTTCAACCATCCGTTTCTCTTCTTACCTCATTCATTAGGGGGCATCTATTATAACCCTATTTTCCGCTCCATTAAAGAGAGATAAATTGAAGTTCAACTTACCTTAGTTGTCTAGAATGCAAAATCTTTCCACCTTTTCATTTACTTATGTGAGATTTATCCTATGTTAAAAGGGTGAAATTACACAATTGAGCAATTTCTCATAATTATTTTTCCAAAATTTTATAATTATGAGATAATAATTACTACATAATTGAGATAACTGAGAAAAAAAATCATAACTGTGAAAAATGTTTCTACTATTTCTCATTCCCAAGGAGATCAACTTCACCCACTTCTGTACAAGTTGGCTAGCAATCCATTATTTTAGAAGTTTCCTAGCTTCTAAATCCCCTAGGTGTCTAGATACATTCTACCAAAGGATAAAATAAACCTATATAATCTCGTCAATAGGAAAGGGAGAGGGGAGAGTGGAAATTATAGCAAGATGTTGTTACCTTGATTTAGAGATTGAGAGATGTACCTTGTTTTGAGGTTATATTGGTCAGAGAGGGGGAGACGCTACCAGATTTTGAAGAGGATATATTATGCTTGAAGGTATAACTGTACCATTTGATTATTTATTAATAAGAGATATTTTTTCCTTTCCTTTCAAATCTTTTCTTTCATCTATTTTTTCATGTTATTTTTTATTGCTTTGGATTGACAATCTTCCATGAAAGATCACTTGTTTTCCTTGTTTGTTTGTGCTTGTGTGTAGGATTAGATTGGTGGTAGAAGAGTGACATCTCCTAGTTGGAGTGATAGGATCCTGCCTCGAACTCTAGAGCCTTCACCAATTTGTGAGGATACTAGGTGTTGGTTCAATCCCTATAGAATTAGGGAATGCATGATTTCTTGCTTGTATGATCATATGGTTGGGAATTTTATCTTGTATTGGTTAGTCATTTATATTTGTTGTCTGGTAATGCTAAGGGAGCACATGATCATGGATAAATAGCTCCTTGCATGTAAATTTCATTGCAACAAACATTAAGGTAAAATGGGATAACCTTGGTCTTCTAGGGAAATTCATAATTAATTTTTAAGTGATTGATGAGAGTCCACCACCACACACCAACCCAACCTTAACTAACCCTTTTGGAAATGTAATTGTGCATCTGAGAATATATGGTTTTGAACCCATTTTTCTCTCTCATCATATGTCTAATGAGAGAAGTGCTTATACCATGGGGGAGATGGGTCCCACATCACCTCTTACATTGACATTATATTTTGTCATGTCATCATTACCACTACTTAATGTGATAGGGTCCACTCATCCTACTTTGACAATTACGTTGTACTCTTCATGGGGCATTCAATTTTACCTATTTTTTTTTATCTATTCCTTCATCCACTTTTGTTTTTGGAATGGGGGAAAATCCTAGTAAGCTAGAAAGAGGTGGGTTATTTATGCATGGATCATCAATTCCTAAAATTCCTTTACCTAATACGACTATTTTTACTTCAGGAAACATGCAGGGGGTACCTACAATTTCATCTAGCTAACATGGGGGCACTAATGTTTTGGGAGGAACATCTTAACCTTGCAATATTTTTATGATAGGAGGGATTCCTTTCTCATGGGGTTATTTTCCCTTTGGAGGGGATAGTTTACCTAGAGGCACTAGCCCCATTAGTAACATTAAGAGAACAAGTTCTTTTGCTTACGATAAAGCTTTTGTTGGAAAATGTGGAGACTTGTAGATTATAGCTTATTTTCCTTATCTTGATAATTATTTGTGATGTTACTTGGTATTTTCTTACTTCTCTAAGTAATTACCAAACACAATAAATATCACAAAGAGAAAGTGAACATAGGATGTAGGCTCCAAGCAAAGGGAAAACCCCTCCAAACAGAAAACCCGTAAAATGATTCTCTTCTTCTTCATAATTTTCTTACAAAAGAGACTTCCAAGACCAAAGACCAAAGCCAACAAACTCTCCAAGCCCCAAGCAACCCCCGACAATATCTTCCTTCAGACAGCTTCCATAACTTCGATACTACTACAACTTTGACCCATGTAACAATATTTTCAGTCTTAACATTTTGGCCCCCCGTAACTGCTATAAAATTTGGTCCTCCTACAATTAGCAGTTTCAGAAACGCTAACAATACAAGAGAAAACATTCCTTGACAAAATGTCGACTTTTTCTCTTCTTCTGCATCATCCTAGCTACTCTTCTTCTTCTTCACTATTGTAAAAGAAACTTACTTGAGGTGAGGCAAAGATCGCTTGCATTTATAGTCTTCCTCGAGGACTGAATAGCCCTTGTTTAGGCCCATTTTATCTTTCTCTTGGGAAAACTTGGTCTTGGGATTATGCCTAGAATTTTCTTGATAAAATACATATTTTTACTCATTAAAATGATTCCAAATGGGACTATGACACATGACCAAAATTATTCTTTATATTAGAAACAACTAGAATACCTAAAAGCACAAAGAACATGTTTTTGACTCAAACTTGTGTATGAAACCCATACTCCAAAAATAAAATTTATTTTTCTTTCACTTTATTTCTTTATAAATAAATATTTAATGTCATGATTACGATTACATCATAATGATGACCGAACCTAGTTACAATTTTCAATACTCGCCCTTAACTAGGGAGGTATTGGTATAAGGAATCTCAATCTTGAAGCATTCTCATAAGAAAATTCAGATTGATAATCCACCATTGTCACTTAACATGTGCATAAAATGATTGATGGAACAAATAAATAAGCTTATCTTGAGCATTGAGATACACTTTTCTTAGTGATGCAATGAACCATTTCACATTTAGTTTCCTCTATTTCCATTAATGGGTGTGGCATATGCTCTCAATGGTAGGCTACATCTAGATCATACCATTCTAAGGAGTCCCCTAAAATAATAGGGTGGGTAAGGCCTTATAGGGGGGTAGACGAGGTTTGATAATATTTGACCAAGCATCTTTTTATCATAACCAACATTGTCCCTGAAGGGCTTAACTGGACAAGCTCATCTTTAATTATGTGCATTATGCTGGGATGCTTTACATGAGTTGTAACACTCTCAAGGCACATACTGCATCCGGATATCTTGGGAATACCCTATTTATCTCTTATTCCTACACACTCAATCACAAGTAGGGGGAAATACATTCATCTTGGGAAAACCAAGATTCACTAGAGTCGATGCCTAAATTGAGTGTTGATCTAGGAACATGGTAATATCAAATGGGGAAATTATGAAGAATATTTTTCTTTATCCCCCTGCAAAACCAAGCCCATTAGTCGAACCTGAATTTATCTCAAAACAAGAGTCACCCTTTTGGGATGCATATGAACTGGAAAATGAATATGCTAGACTAATTCTTACCATTGGGAAAGCTCTTTATTTTAAGGAAGAAATAGAAGATGATGCTATTAGCACATTTATTAGAAATTGTTATGATTTGTGCCTCCCAGGAAGCTATTAAAATGGAAATCAAAACCAAAAGTGTTCTTATCAGAATAGTCCATAGCAGTGTTTTAGTAGAGATTGATCTAGGCAAAGCCTTGAATATCAACCCCAATCTATCAACCTCTGAAACTGAATAATTATTGTGAATTCACTGGAAGGAGAAGTAAGCCTTTGTTTGGGAGTATACCAATATGAAGGGGATCCATCCTGATTTATGTACCCATCACATATATATGAGAAGTGTCATCCTGTTCACTAACCTTAAAGGAGACTGAATCCTTGTCTTGAAAAACATTGTTAAGGAAGAAATGTAGAAGTTATTGGATGTCGAGCTTATTTATCCAATTTTGAAAGCCAATGGGTATCCCCATTAGAAAAATGGAAAGTGGAGGATCTATGTTGATTACAGGGAATTAAATAAAGCTACACATAAAGATCACTTTCCCTTACCTTTTATTGACCAAGTTCTTGACACACTAGCTGGAAAGAAGTTATTTTACTTCCTAGATGGATTCAGTGGATACAACGAGATCCAGATAGTTCCTAAAGATAAGGAAAATACCACTTTCACCTGCCCCTGGGGAAATTTTTCATACTAGGTCCTACCTTTTGGGCTTTGCAATGCACCTTCCACTTTCCAAGTGGAAATATTGGGAATGTTTTGTTATTTGATTAATGACAGTGTCGAAATTCACATGGATGATTTCTATCCCTGTGGTGATTATTTTGAAGAAGCTTCGGAAAATCTAAAAAAGTTAATCAAGTGATGTAAAAAAACTCATCTTTCTCTTAGCACAGAGAAATGTGATATGGTGATGGAAGAATGGGTCGTCCCAGGGAAACTAGTTTCAGCTGTAGGAATATGGGTTGACCCTGGTAAGGTCAAGGGAATCTTAGATTTTCCTACTCCAAAGATGCAGAAAATGATACAAATATTTATTGGTTATGCTGGGTATTATCAATGTTTCATAGAAGTTTTTTCTAAAATAGCATCTCCATTTTTTCAATTGTTGTCTAAAGATGTAGAGTTTGTGTGGTCTGATGCTTGTGAATGTGCTTTTTTAGGAATCAAGAAATTAGTCTGTAAGGCTCTAATGTTAGGTGGCCCCAATTCAAAACTTCCATTCCATATCTCTATGGATTCTTCTCACACTACAATTGAGGTGATATTAGGACAACAATAAAACAAGAAACCATATGCTATATACTATATTAGCAAGAATTTAATGCCTGTTGAGATCAATTGCACGGTAACAAAGAATGGTTTTTTGGCTGTCATTTATGCTGTAAATAAATTCTAACATTATATTATAGGTTACGCCACCTTTTTGCATACAAAAGATTCACCCATCAGGTACCTGATGAACAAACCTATAAATCCTGGACAAATTACAAGATTGTTGTTATTTTTACAAGAACTTGACATCACTATTGTCGATAAACTAGGAAAGTATAATGTTGTAGCAAATTTCCTCTCTAGGTTAATTATTAATAGTGAAGGTACACCTATAGAAGGCATTTTTCCTAATGGACATATTTTTGCAATTTCTACTCACACTCCTTGGTATGCAGATGTTGCTAACTATATTACTGTAGGAAAGGTACTATTACCCACTATTTTGTGGGTATTATCCCTAGGAGAAAAAATTTCTCCAAGATGGTCCTCAGCTGGTATCCAACAACCCTTTGCATTCATCAACTAGCATATTGTTCCATTTCTCCACCACATGTGCCCGCCATGTGGTCCCCTACCCATCTACCATGATCGTAAATTTGAAGGTGGGTCTCCTAAATCTAAAGGTATGCCTTGTCATTTTTAAATTGAGTATTGTAGTTTGATTTTCATGGACTCTTTTGGGTATGGATTGATGGGGGGATTCGATGGAGAGAATGAGCTAGGTCTATGCTTATGTCGCCTAGACCCCTTTTAGGCATTAACCTTGGATTCTAGTCTTGTGGGATCTCTTTTACTAACCATTTAGTTTAGGGGTGGCATTTCACAGGAAACCTCGATTTTGGTTGTGTGGTTGAACTCCCTAATCTTCTCATATTACCCCCTTTCCATTCATTATCACCCCATTCATCATTTCTCCCACTTGGGTCCACATTCCTCCATTGGATCCACATAGGGTCAACTCATCCCTTCCCCTCACCCACACCTTAGGTCATGGCCTGGAATGAATCTCAGAGGTTAATGCAGCTAAATAGAAAGTTAAAAGCATATATGGACACATTCAATAGTAAGAGTACGAAAAAATGAAAAATATGGTCGGGACAAAAACATTTAGCACGTGTGAAAAATCCAATACATGAGATCTACCCCATCATCGTGGCCATCACTGTAGTTCCAATAGGTTCTATGAGCCTCTTCATTATATAGGCACCCATGATTGTCCCAACCCCTGGTGGGTGATGAACCACCCCACCTTAAAGGGGGGAATTCACTTTTATATCTTATACATCATACTCTAACCCATTGAGGCTCGAGCACTTAATCAAAGAAAAACATAAAGAGGAAAAAGACATGTAAACAAGGGTGCAAAAATCATGGTCGGGGCATCTCATATACCACGATTGGTCCCTCCTCCACCTTATAAACCCAAGTGTGATATTCCCTCTTATTAGCTACCCTT
Organism: Pinus taeda; assembly: GCA_000404065.3. Classification (NCBI taxonomy): domain Eukaryota; kingdom Viridiplantae; phylum Streptophyta; class Pinopsida; order Pinales; family Pinaceae; genus Pinus; species Pinus taeda. The sequence goes on from APFE030341224.1 coordinate 86,406, forward strand.
GTGCCCCAACACGTGACCCAAGGCTTCCACTTCTCATTCCATACATCATTCACCTATCTACCACATGCCACCATCTTTTGATGAATCTACCTTGACTATATTATCCCCTTTAGAAGCAGAAACCACCTAATAGGGTACTTGGTTAACCCCATTAAGAGATGAGAAAACATTGGCACATCTCGAAACATTTTATGGAAGGGAAGGCCATTATCAAGTCCCCACTTTTGGTCCATGATTAGGTAAGCTCATTGGATCGATTTCTCTAATGAATTATTGTACTGGAAGCCTATGGGATGCATTGAATCTTATGCAGGATGGCAGATGGTTTCCATTTGGGGTTTGGTCTCCCTATATGGGGTCCTAACCATATAGAGGGCTACATTGGAACATGTAGGGTGAGCGTTGAAAGGCATGGGCCTCCACAGCAGCAAATTACACTCCATGGATCCCAATGGCCATTCAGAGATTGCTTATCCTTCAATTATTGGACAAAGAAGATGTACTTGATCCATCATGCCCAGCTGCATCTAGATCTACACCATACACTTGGAATATGATCCATGTACGATGATGTGGAATCTCCAACATTATCATCATATCCCTTTAGGGAAACCTAAAAGAATCTTCGATTTTTTTGGAGACCCATGAGGACACTTGTGTGCCCGATAGTTATTTGGAGCACCATAGGTTATTACAAGGGGCCAACCCCTTGTCAACTTCTTTTGAGGGTCCTATTCTTCATTTTCGAATTCATGGACCTCATTAGGCTTCTTAGAGGGACCTACAACATGCATAGATTACTATTTGATATTTTGAGAGGCTTACTTTTTCATTTGTGAGCTAGTTTGGTGGGCTTGTCACTAAAATGTTGTATTACTAGCACATTATTTTATTGTTGGGGCTTATGTAGGCCAAGGCGGCTAATTCAAAATCCTTAAATGTGTATAAATACAAGTGAGGTGAGATCATTTCCCATCATCACTTTGGATTGGAAATCTCTCTTCTCTAGAGAATTTCACACTTTTTGCTATAGGATGAATTGGAGAACTTATGGTTGAATTTTGATGTATGGTTATTGGTTTTTCTTCTCTTAGAGCTTGGTTATTGTCATTTGTGAGTGGTTGCCCATACTCTACTACATTGTAAGTATGAAATCTTGATGTTCTTCTTTATTACTTTTGTCATATATGCTGGATGGGATTTTCGTTGTTTTAAGGGTAATTGTTGCATGCAAATTGTTGCTTAATATTGTGGGATTGTCTCTATCATAACATTATCTCCATGCATTGGCCCTTTTAGTATGAGTGAAATCTCCTGGAGGTAAAATTTGACCTTGACAATCCATTCCTCTTGTACATTTGAAATATAAAAGTTGCAGGGTTTCTTTCACTTGACCTAGAGGGTTTGTGAAGTAATTTTGATGCCTTCTCGACTGGAAACCAAGAAATTTGACACATAATAAACATATTATCCATTCTCTCAAGTACTAAGGCACCGATCTACCAAGGGTGGTCTCCAAAACTCCAATTTGTTCACCTTCTCTTAGGTCTAGCGACATTGGGGTGCCTAGGGCATCAATTTGTCGGCAAGTTGGCCACTGAAAAATATTTTGATCTCCTAGGGTCTCTTGTATTGGCCTCTCTTCTAGCCCTCCTCTAGATTTGATGACATTCCAATGGTGGAGTTGGTAGAAAAGCCAAGCCCTAGCTCCAAGGAAAAAACTTCCCCTGCCATCCCCAAGGCTATTACTTCCCAGTATCAAAGTAACATCATTGAGTGAAAATACTTTCTTTTATCCTTCCCACCTTGTCTAGGGTAAGAATATATTTGGTTGTTTCATACCATCCTCATACACTAGATCAAATTCACTAGACCCCATGTGGTCCCGCTCCTTCAAAAGGTCATTATTCAATAACCATCTAGGATGCTAATTCTAACAAGGATTTTAGGGATTAGGGAACTCCTTCATAAATATTATCCCATAAACCTAACCGTAAAATATTCTCTTCCTTTCCCTAGAACACATAGTACCGTGCTTATAAAGCAAGGGATTTCAAGCCTTCCACCTCTTATGGGAAAGGGTTTACTAGGGTCACTTATATCCATTCATTGTTTCATGCTTCATCAATGACTCCATACATATCAGGTCTCCTCCCATCGGTGAAAGTATGTAAATAAAAGGGAGCCTTAGCTGAGGTGAACCTAGCATTTTCCCTTTAGGGATCCCCCTTAAGTGCACTTCTTGTTTGAGCGATAACATTTTGGCACCATCGTCGGGGATAGGAAATGTGTATTTTGTTCCCCATACAACATATTGACATATCATTATTGTTGAATCCATTAGAAGAATGAAGCCCTAGTTCTTCATTGAACTTTAAGGTCACTGCTTGTAGGGTGAAGGAAGCATTTTTCTAGGTATATTTAATTTTACCATGGAAAATCCTATATATGTTTCATGTATACCTCAAATAGGTTTTCATAATTTCATAAATTTCTTGCTTTGGACATTGCTAGCATCCTTGGACATCCTAATAATGTTGTGGGAAGTATTCTACATGGGATTCTCATGTTTGATGGTGATCCACTCTCTACAATTAGCCACGCAGAAAGATTTAATGCACATGCTTCAAGAGAAAATTTTGTCGACCAAGATGTCATTATGTTGTTGTTCATAAGGTCGCTCGGTTTTCATAACTCATGTTTGCATGATCATGAACCTAGGATAATTTCATCTATTGAAGTGTTCATTGAGGACTCTCTTAGACATTTTCAAGTACACCCTGCATTAAGCATCAAAGAGGAAGCTTTCATCGAGCATCATCAAGACATTGAGAATCTAGGTAATGAGGAAGAAGATGGGTTCTCCTTGGGTCCACATAATGGAAATCATGATTTTGAGGACACATGTGCTAGGAAGAATGAACTTCTAGAAAGTGAAATTGGGCCAACCCTACCTTTCTCAAGGATATTACTCCCTATGAATTTGCTTTTGAAAACCTTGAGAGAGATGATCCCATTAGCCCCTTGAAATATGACATTGAAGATTATTTTCACATTGAAAAGGAGAAATGGGAATTTTTTGTCCTCAATTTCATTGTGCTCCCATTTATGACATCGATAAGGAGGGTGAGGATGAGATTTGTCTTCTCTTCCCCTCAAGGATTATTTATGATGACATATCCATTGATACCATTGGGAAGGAGAATCTTCATTTTCCTTTGCATAAAGAGGGCCAGTTGGAAGTGATTAAATTTCCTTTTAAGAGATACCTGATCTTTGATATTAAGGGAATTGATATGGCTCCCACTTCTCTTGAGTATGATTCTATGTTGAAATCACTCGAGCTTTTAGATTATGACTTTGGGAAGGTGTGACCCATTGAATACAATATTTATTTCTCATTGTTTCCTATTAGTTATCATCTTGGGTCTCCATCAAGTGATTCCCTCACCCATGGACATGTGATCTCAAGTAGTTGTAAGCCCCTTTTCCCTCTGGAATATAGTGTCAAGGAAAATCCCATCACTGATTATAATTTTCATCCTTGGACTCACCCTCAAGTTTTTTATCACTCCATAGCCTTCCCTCTCTATTGTAATCATCATGTGCAACCTACTTCTATTTTTCCATCTTGTCGGCCTCCATTTCCCACTAATAAAAAACTAATCAAGGCCATAATCCATGACGTACATAATACGGACAATGGTGGGAATCATATGCCAGAGGTTTCCATCCATCAAAGGTTTATGAGCTTGGTTGTTGACATCTCTATATTTTGGTTGCAAGAGAAGATCTCACGAAGTAGATTACATCCTTTCCTCACCTCTTCTCACAAAATCATCCATGTGTGGGCATCATATGTTCCCACCTCCCACCTACAACATCCTCCATGTGTTTAGTGTTTCATTTTCTTTTGGACTTGCTAAATAAGTAGTCATACTAGCATGCAAATGTGTGTTGATACGAAGCTATGTCAGTTGCATTGGATTTATGATTACACTTAACATTAGCATTATCACATGCATGTTAGGGTAGGGTGCATTGCATGGTATGTTTTTAATTAGAATGATTTCCATACAATATTTCTCATGATAGATAGATGCATATTTGCATATTTTATTTTTTGTTGATCTTATGGCCTAACATATTAGCATGTGCAATCATGACACTCCAAGAAAAGCATGTTGCCCCATGTTTTTCCATCTATTATATGTGCAATTAATAGTTCTACGGTAGCCAAGAGATTGTTAGAGTTCTCATAGCCTCCTATTCATGTGGCTTCGCCCACTTCTTTTAGAGACCACGTCCCAGTTGGACCCAGATGTTACCCACCATTTTGTGGTTAATATCCCTAGAAGAAAAAATTTCTCCAAGATGGTCCTCAGCCAACAGCCATCAACTATCTCATTGTGCCATTTCTCTACCACCTAAGTTAGCCATGTGGTCCCTCATCCATCTAGAATGATCACATGTTTCAAAGTGTGCCTCCCAAATCTAAAGGTATGCCTTGTCATTTTGAAATTCACTATTGTAGTTTGCTTTCCATGGACATTTCTGGGTATGGATTAATGGGGGCATTTAGCGGAGATAATTGATTAGGTTTGTGATTTTGTCCCCTATACCACTTTCAGGCATTAGCCTTGGATTCTAGTCATGTGGGCTCTCTTTTACTGACCATTTGGTTCTAGGGATGGTATTTCATGGGAACCCCAATTTTGGTTGTATGGTCCCACTCCCTTATTCTCTCATATTGTCCCCTTTCCATTCACTATCACCACATCCATCATTTATCCCCACCTGGGTCCACATAGGGTCAACTCACCCCATCCCCTCTACCATACCTTGGGTCAGGGCCTCGAATGAAGACCAGAGGTTGATGGAGTAGAAGAAAAAATTAAAAGAATTTATGGCCACATTCAATAGGAAGAGTACCACAACATGCAAAATATGGCCAAGTCAAAAACATTTAGCACATGGGAAAAATCCAATACATAATCTCTAACCCATTATCATGGCCATCACCCTGGTTCCAATAGGTTCTATGAGACTCTTCATCATATAGTAACCCATGATTGTCCCAACACCTAGTGGGCAATGAACTGCACCACCTTAAAAGGGGGAATACACTGCTATATCTTATACATCATGATCTAACACCTTGATCCCTGAGAACTTAATCAAAGGAATCATAAAAGGGAAAAAGGCATATAAAGCAGGGTGGAAAAATCAAGTTTGAGGCACCTCATGTACCACGATTGCTCCCTCCTAGACCTTATAAACCCAAGTGTGGGCTTCCCTTTTATTTGCTACCCTTTTGCCCCAACATGTGACCTAGGGTTGTCCCTTCTCATTCCCTACCTCATTCAGCTATCTACCACATGCCACCACCTTTTGACGGATGTACCTTGACTGTGTTATCCCATTTAGAAGACGAAAGCACCTAATAGGGTACTTGGTTAACCCCATTAAGAGAATACGAGACATTGGCACATCACGAAGCACATTATGTAAGGGCATGCCATTATGAAGTCCACACCTATGGTCCATTATTAGGTAAGTTCGTTATTTCTCTAATGAATTGTTGTACTGGAAGACTAGGGGATGCATTGTATCTTATGCAGGATGGTAGATGGTTTCCATTTGGGGTTTGGTCTCCCTATACAGGGTCCTAACCCTCCAGAGGGCTACATTGGGACATGTAGGGTGAGCGTTGAGAGTCATGGGCCTCCACAACTGGGGAGTACACTCCATGGATCCCCACAACCATTTAGGGGTTGCTTGTGGTTCACTTATGAGACGAGGAAGATGCACCTGATCCATCATGCCCACCTAGACCGAGATCTAAACCATACACTTGGCAGATGATCCAGGACTTCCAAAATGAGGGATCTACTACATTATCATCCTATCCCCTGAGGGCAACCAATAGGAATCTTCAATTTTTCTGGAGACCCATGAGGACATGTGTATGCTTCCACAGTCATTTGGAGCACCACCCCCTTGTCCACTTATTTTGAGGGTGTTATTCTTCACTCTGGCACCCCTGGTCCTCATTAGGCCTCTTAGAGGGTCATACGACATGCACAGATTATTATTTGACCTCTTGAGTGGCTTACCTTTTCAATTGTGAGCTAGTTTGGCGGGCTTGTCACCAAAAGGTTGTATTATTGGCACATTATTTTATTGTTGGGCGTTATGTATGCCAATCAGGCTAATTCAAGCACCTTAGATTTGTATATATACAAGTGAGGTGAGATTATTTCGCATCACCACTTTGGATTGGATCTCTCTCTTCTTTAGAGAATTTCACACTTTTTGGTGGAGGATGAATTGGAGCATTTATGGATGAATTTTGATGTATGGTTATTGGTTTATCTTCTCTTGGAGCTTTGTTATTGTCATTTGCGAATGGTAGGATATACTCTACTACATTTTAAGTATGGAATTTTTATGCTATTCTTTATTACTTTTTTCATAAATATTGGATGGGATTTTCTTTGTTTTAAGGCTAGTTGTTGCATGCAAATTGTTGCTTAATATTGTGGGATTGTCTCTATCATAATATTATCTCCATGCATTAACCCTTGTAGTATGTGTGAAATCCCCTAGAGGTAAAATTTTACCTTCACAATCCATTTCTCTTGTACATTTGAAATATAAAATCCACAAGGTTGCTTTAACTTGACCTAGAGGGTTTGTGAAGTATTTTTGATGCCTCCTTGACTGGAAACAAAAAAATATTACACATAATCAACATAGAATAAATTCTCCCAAGTTCTAAGGCATTTATCTACCAAGGGTGGTCACCATAACTCCAATTCATTCACCTTCTCTTAGGTCTAGCTACATTGGGTGCCTAAGGCATCAATTTCCTCGCAAGTTAGAAACTAAAAAATTACAATCTCCTAGGGTCTCCTATGCTAGCCGCTCTTCTATCCCTCCTCCATATTTGAAGACATTCTGAAGATGAATTTGGTAGAAAATCCAAGCCCTAGCTCTGGGGCCAAAACTTGTCCTGCCATCCCCAAGGCTAGTGCTTCCCAGTGTCAAAGTAACAACATTGAGCGAAACTAATTTCTTTGATCTTTCCCAACTTGTCTAGGGTAATAATATCATTGGTTGTTTCATGACTTTATCATACCTTAGACCGGGTCCACTTGGCCCCGTGTGGTCCCGCTCCTTCAAAAGACCACTCTTCAAGAACCATGTGGGATACCAATTCTAACAATGATTTTAGGGATTAGGAAACTCCTTCACAAGCCTTATCCCATAAACCTAACCCTAAAATATTCTCTTCCTTTTCCTAGGACATGGTACCTTTCTTATAAAGCACACAAGTTAAATCCTTCCACCTCTTCTATGAAAGGGTTTATTAGGGTCACTCATATCCATTCATTGTTTCATCCTTCATCAGTGACTCCATGCATATCAGGTCTCCTCACATCAGTGAAAGTCTGTAAATTGAAGGGAGCCTTAGTTGAGGTGATAATGGGCTAAGCCTCCACTTGTTTCCCTTAGCCTAGCATTTTCCCTTTGGGGATACCGCTTAGTTACCCTCCTAGTTTGAGTGGTAATAGGTACCTCATTATTTGTTGCATAGGGAACGAGAAAGGATTATTTAACAGAGTGTTTGTTATACATGGATATAAGGGCACCTCTTCTACACTAGACCGCATCAACAAATCTGACGTTATGTGGGTGAGTATGAGATTTATGATGTTCTGAAGGTTTCTCATGATGAACCAAGTGGGTGACACTTTCTTGAGAAAAGGACTAGTCACAAGGTGCTGCAGATGGGGTATTATTGGCCTTCTATATTTCTGGATGCTAGAAGATACATTGAGGGTTGCGAAAATAGCCAATGAATGTGCAAGCCTATTCAATCAGATGAAATGCAACTGAAGACTCAGCTAGTCCTTGAGGCCTTTGAGAAATGGGTCATTGATTTCATAGGGCCATTTAATCCTCTGTCTCACCAAAAAGTACACATCCTTGTATGTACAAATTATGTGACAAAATAGGTTGAAGCCAATTTCATTCCAAAAGCCACTGAACAAATTGTCTTAGACTCCCTATTTGAAGAAATCTTTGTTCTTTGTTCTTACAAAAATTGTGGCTAACCATCGTCCGAATTGGGCAAAAAATATCCCTAAAGCACTTCGAGCATATAGAACCACATGGAGGAATACGATGGCATTTTCACCATATGAACTTTTGTATGGAAAGTCCCATCTATTCCTGATTAAATATGAAGTCAAAAAGCTTAGGATAGGTCTTAAAGTAGGCCTAGATCTTACTACAGTTCAGAGACACCGGCTGGATCAACTCAATGAATTAAATGAAATATATTTACTAGATGTAGAGGACACTACCACTATCCAACAACAACAAACCAAGTGGCATGATCAATTAATTAATAAGAAGGTGTTTCAAAAAGGAGATTTTCCATTACTCTATGGTTCTTGGTTCAAGGATTTTAAAGGAAAGCTCTGCTCAAGATGGTTGGGTCAATATGATGTTGACAAAGTGTTTGACAATGGAAATGTTAAACATATAACAATATACAATGAACACACTCCTCTACTCGCAAATGGACATCGCCTCATCTTGAATCATTAGCCGAACTCTACAGACTCCTTAACTAGACAATTCTTTGACGATTCTAGTTTTGAAGTCGTTGATGTAGGGAATTCCTTTCCCGCACTTCTTGTTGCATAAATGTTAAAAATCATTAAAATAAATAAAATAATAAAATATTCATTCAAAAAAACAAAATCCCATTCTTCTACTCTAGTTGTAGCATCTCAGTTCTTTTCCTGATTGCAATGTCCTAGATACTCCACTGGTGTCGATACTCTGTCGAAGCTGACACTCCATTGGTGTTGATACTCTGTCGATGCTAATACTCCACTAGTGTTTATACTTTGTCAATGCTGATACTCCACTAGTGTTAGTAATCTACCGATGTTGATACTCCACCGTTGTTGGCTCTATCAATTTTGATACTCTATTGGTGCTAACACTCTGGCAATGTTGATACTCCACTGGTGTTAATACTCTGCCAATGTTGATACTCCATTGGTGTTGATACTCTGTCGACATTGATACTCCACCAATGTTGATACTCTGTTGATGTTGATACTCCACTGGTGTCGATACTTTGTTGATGTTGATACTCCATTGATGATGATACTCCACTGAGGTAAGTCATTAGGTATGTCCCTGAACGACTCCACAAACTTAATTAACATTTTGAATGATGGCATGACTGATCATCTCGATTGAGAATGGTCATACCTCAGTTGGGTGGAGGTTGTAATGCATTTAATTAGTGACAGTACTATCATATCATTATTATTTGTACCTCATTAATATTACATAATTATCCATCATACCATTAATATCGTATCATTATCCACTAGCACCATATCTCCATTTCATATCCTTCACACATATCAATATTTAATTCATGATGCACCATGTATGTACATACATGCCAACATTAATTATGTTTATCCCCAATGCATTGTAATGATTACCATGTTTTCTACCCCCTTTTTACCATAACCACGCTACCATTCTCCCATAATTTCCTTCTGGATTCACCTCCGTTATTGCCATTTTCACTACCTTGTAGTTTCTCGACCAACTATTTTCTTAACGGTTGGCTGATACTCTGAATGTTATTATAGGTTAATTGATAATTATAATGGGTGGCCAAGCCATCAGATACGAACTTGAGAATATAGGAAAATACAAGGCCGACCAAAAGTATGGAAAATCTTTCAAAATGGTGGATGGCAGATTTATTTTGAGAAATTATAGGGATTTGATGAAGGGGTAGCGGTTGAATTTGCACTAAATCTAGAGGGAAACAACTCAACGGTCTACGGGATGGAAATTAAAGTGATTAAGGAAGTCATTGTAGAAAATAGTGGGTTATCGTAAGTGGGACATAAGTGGTTTTCTGGGAAGACAACCTTGCTATAATTTCCAATTTTTTTTTTACTGGGAGGAGAAAATGTGGTGCAAAAAAGGAAAAGGGTATGATAGAGTGTTGTTACCGCAACCTTGGTCAGATGTTGCATATTTTGTAATATGGTACATCACTTGAGAATATCAGTTTTTTATTCTCTTCAAATATCATTTTAAGCCCCTAGCCAGTCTTTGATTTCATTAATTTCATGTTGTAAATATTCCCATTTTCCTTTTGGGTAATTTACAACTGATGGCCTGGTTTGCATGTTGTTTGTGCCAGGCACTGGCTTTCCTTACAAATCATGGACTCGTCATACTATTAGTTATAGATACCTAGTTACAGACCCCTGTAACTTTGCAGCAATTGGTGGAATTATCAGAGAAAGAAGTTGTAGTGATGATGGGCATAAGGTGAGAGGAAGAATTTCCCGAGGACGAAGAAATGGAACAAATGGTTGAGGAAGTGGAGGAGCAAAGGTATGAAAAAATTTAGGATTAACAGGATGAATTGGGGGGAGGAAAAGGAACTAGGGGGGTAGGGGCAAACACTGTTAGTACCATGAGATCTAAAAGCACCCCCCCTTACTCACCTCTTATGTCCTCCTTGTCGAGAGGAAATTTCCTTCTCCTACCTCTATAGTCATGGCAACAGAAGTTGGGTCATCAAAAATCCTTCCTCCGAATTTGAAATTTGTAGGGATTGTTGCGTAAGAGAGTAATTTTGATACTACTCCACAAGAACTAGTATCGACTTCAAAATCGATGGAAGAAAATATAATAACACAAGAGCCTTCTGGGAAATTTGTAAAAAAAAAAAAGTCAATATGCAGGGGGACCATCAGAAAAGTGCACTATTAGAGACGAATATTCATTTAAAAGTAAAATTTGTAAGGCTAAAAAGGTAGGTGACACAATTGGAAAAGAAGGAGAAAGAAAAACAAAAAATTAAACATCACCCAATTGCCTCAATGCCTGTGACCCACATGAAAATTTCACTAGTTGTGTAGAAAGATGTCAGAGAAGTGGTTTAGGTATCTACGCAGACCCAGGCATTCATTATTTTTGAAAAAGAAGCATGGGAATTCCTTTTGACAAATGAAATTTAGAAGTGGAAAGCTACTTCTTTTAGCTTATAGCATTGGAAAATTCCCACAGAGTTTTATCAAAAATAAGTAAAGGAAATATGCGAAAACATAGTAAGGGAAGTCATCAACTATATGACTCAATTGGAAAAAGCTCACCAACAATAGGAAAAATTACAGAAGAAAATCAAGGAATTGCAGGAACAAATTATGTTTTTGAAAACTGATAAGAATGAAATGTTTACTTTATCTCAAAAGATGTTGGCATGTAGGCCCCTTGCTAATATTTACTCCCTTTTCTTCATGATTTTTTCTTTTCTTTTTGTTTATATAACATTCATCAATAGTCGAGTCATAAGATAGAGGATCCCATGCAATTGTTGACGATTTTAAGATCTACTAATTGTATTCACTAGCACCTGTTGTGTGAGCTCTATATACATGAATATATCCTAAGGACGGATCACATATTCAACCCAGTACCATTCATGGGAGATGTCCAATTAAGGATTTTTACATCCTTCATGATTAATCAAGTTAAATGGAATAAGACCTTTGAAACATTTAAGGAAAACCAAGCAAATTGTGCACTGATGGTTAAGATGGAGAATTACCAATTAGGGGCTATTATTACTAAAGACCATAACTTCCTCACGCTACAAGGCTGATGGGATCAAATGCTTGTGACACAAAAATAGTGGGTCAATCTTTGCACGAGAAAAATTTATGCTTTAAGGGAAGAAGCTAAGAATTCCTGTCAAAAACATTGGATACTTTCTTCATTGGAAGTAAGGGCACGAGAACCCTTTAGGGCACCTAATCTTATAAGAGCACTCGATAGAATTCCACGACATATTTCCTACATGCAACATTGTGGGGTTAATTGGCTAGGATTAAGGCTCCACTTCCCTATCACCTGGTTACCTTATGATCACCATGAGTCATCTTATAAAGTGGACAATGAATGGTGGAAGGACATTAATTACATGAGTGGATATCTTTTACCTCAGACCGATATGGAAAAATAGTATGGTCTCGCCCATCTCCATGCTAGTCACAGTGGATCCAATCCAAACTTGCGACTGAAGTGGTCTGCATGAGGACATGCAAGCAAGCCAGTTGGGGGGATATGTTGGCCGATGAAATTATATATTTTTACCCACTCCATCTATCCCTTTATTTCTTGCTTTATAGCCCTTTTTGGTATCTCTGAGGTTAATTTGGATCCTGATTATTGAAGGTACACCATTTTGGCATGTCTTCTTGAATTATTGATTAATTAAGCATTAGTCATAGGGGATTGATATTTGAACATACTATTGACAAGATTCTTTTGCAAATTATTCAATAATTCAAAGAGGATGCCATATGTTGTACCTCTGAGATAGTAGTTGGTCAGACTACCAATGCCCAAGCATCTAAAATAATTGTTTTGGGGTTTTTTGGTTTTAATTTTGGAAGACCAATGAAAGAAGACATATGTAGAATTAATGTAATTAATCCTTCGGGATATATCAATATGTCAGCAGAGGGTTGCTATAAGACTTTACACAGTGATATAGGTCTAAATAGTGGTGAGTAGAAGACAACAAAAAAATGATTATCACAGTTTCCATATTGTAAAACAAAACAATCATAAGTAGGAAAACCTTTTGAACTGCGTTCAAAATATTCAAGGCAGTATACTTAAGCTTACACAAGATGCTGAGGATTTATGATTAGAGGGGATTAACTACGCAGACAGTTCCATTAATCCAATCTCTTAATAGATGATCACTTGAGGAGCTTATAGGAATCAATTGGTACTCTAATTGTTCCTACCTAGATATCTCTGCAAATTATAAGCATATGAAGAAATAACACAATGATTGATAACTGGAAAAACTTACAGGATAACACAAAATTGTGTAAAACCAGATTCAGAATCCTCTGTTTTGTATTAAAGCCCCAAAAAGACTGAGTACATCAAGTGTCTACAAAAGCTTCCTTCAAAGGTGACTTCCAAATTCAAAGTAGCATAAATAGTAACAAATTTACAAGCAATGCTCTATGAATCTTCAACTCTAAACCAAGAACATCTAAAAAATAGAGTTATTTATACAATAATAAAACTACAAATATCTTAAAATTGTTTAAGCTTTATTCAGGGAATGGAGATGATCTTCATGGCAAGAAGATAGGGGTAGTTGTTTGAACTGCGTCTTGTTGTCCCCTTTATTCAGGTTGTGTTGGCTTTTTGTTTGATACTTTTCCCCTTTAGCTGGCATGTCCTCTACACTAACAGATTTCTTTATTTTCATCTTTTCACTCATATTCTTTAAACTCTATAACTTTCTTTTTTATCCTGCTGAGTAAATTCATTGCACTCCTTTTAGGTTTTACTATGTTTTTCACAATAAATCTTCATATCTGTTCTTCAAACTATCGCATAGGTTTTTTTGTTTTAAAAACATGGAACAATGATCTTCTTACCTGCAAAACACAAAACTCATTAAGGAAATATGATGATAGAGGAGGTCATGATGGCTCTGCTGAGCTTTCAAAGGCTATCGAAGGAGTCTGGGGCATATCGGAGGGAATAATGATGGCTTAAATGGCCGTAGAGGTAAAGTGGAGGTTGTGCTGTGTAAAATATGCAAAACAGGCAAAAAGGGCCTTTTATGCGTTTAATGGAGAAATAGTTAATTTTTTAACTATCAGGCGAAAGGAATAGTAATGGAGTGAATGAGGAGTGGGGAGGGATTAATCATGGTGGGAATGATTTCATTGTGGTTAAAAACATTATTATAAGTGAAATGGAGGCTTTTTGGATCATTTTTCATTTAAATCGAAAATTGATTTAACACAGCAAATCTAAACAAATCACATGTGGTGGACTTGAAATTTTATTAACACGAGCGGATAATGGCATCGGGTTTGGGCCCAAATCGGCTATTGCAATCAGAGTAGGTAGGGGGTAGGTCTATTACAAAGGACTCTGATAGGGGCTGCATGCGACATAGCATTGAACTGTATTATATATTGGATCAAGTTGAGGCCTCTTATTGCATATGGGCGATCAAAGTGTGGGATCGCATCAGCAGAGAGTAATGCTTTAACCGGGACTTTGCGATGGATGCGATATGGGTAATAAACAATGATTTATATTGGCCTCGAGTCTAGGGTCCCTATCGCATATGGCAATGCGGGGGGTGCATTCATATGAAAGACTTGCAATGCTGCCAATGTGATATTGTTTGAATACATAGTTTTATAATAAAACTATGGTATATGCATTATTTTAAAAGGCATGCGGTCTTGCCAATATGCGATGCTATATTTGCATATAATGCATAGTTCCTAACGAAACTAAAGGGTTTTCGAGATATTTAATGAAGGGAGTTATATATACGGGAAAGGGAAAATTATGGATTTAATACTATATGTTAATGTTAATATGAAAACTATGAATGGAAAGGAAGAATGAGCTAGGCATAATGGAATTATTTGCCTCTAACATATATTCATCAATACTTAGGGAAAATATGTTTTTATGTAAAAAGGGAATTTTCTTGGTGTTTTTACTTTTCATAGGTAAACAAGGTTTTTACCATAGGAAAATGTATTTTTATGGAAAATGAATGAATATGGATATATGAAGGGGAAATTAGTAAATATATGAATAAATGGAGATGAATGGGAAGTTAATTGATCCTTCATTTTCCTTGTATAATTGCCTTATGAGCATAGAAACATTTCAAATATTCTATTTAGTCAGAACCAAAAAATGCTACAAGACCATCTTTAGCAGAGCATGACCTATCACAATGTTGCTGACTATGGACCGGTGACAGTATTCGAGGTTTAAGTTATCAGCTAAACAATTGGTCAGATAGCTGGCAAATCAAGCATTGTTACTATCTTTTCACTCTGTCTTGTATTTGTGAAACTGTTGTATATTTTTGGGACATTCTAGATCATCACAGATTTCTAATTTTGTTAGTCATGTTATACGTCTAGTGCCAATTGTGTATAAGTATGGCACATCTGAGAGGATACAATATCATCTCTTTCTCTATGTATCAACGGGACTTCATTATGTAACCTTTTTATGTAATTTAATAACAGTAGTAACATATTGTTAATTTCATGAGATTTATAATTCTTTGGCCATGACCCTAATCAAAGAGGTGGTCCCACTCTTTCGATCAGGTGTTGTTAGAATAGAGATTTGTGGTAGATATATGTCTTGTTAATTGTACTGTTGTTATTTTTATTATTGTTGTTCATTTCTTTTGCTATTACTAAATATTTTTGTTACTCAAGTTGTTGTTAATTTTATTAATGGGTGATGTTGTATTAATTTAGAATTATTTTGGGCCAACGACCTTATGAGTATTCCTTAGATGAGCAATACTAGGTAGGGAACCTGTAGCCTGCATAGACCTTGCATGATAACCTTGAAATAGCGAGACAAACCCCATGTTGACAATAATTGTAATGAGGGGCTAGAATTATAAGCCAATATCGAGAACCCCAATAGGGAGAATCTAGGATTTTGTGGCTACTGCTCAAGAATGTATCCACTCAATTAAATTAAGAAAACAAAATTCATGCCTTATGAAAATTGATCTAAATTGGGCATATGACTGTGTTGATTGGGAATTACTTATTATAATTCTCTATAAAATTTGATTCAATCAGAGTCATGTTCGATGTATAATGGCATGCATTTATTTGGATGCAATGGTACTTCTTATCAATGGGGAGCCTACAAATTTATTCAAAATGAATAGAGGCTAGAGAAAAGGATGTGCATTGTCTCCTCCATTATTTATCTTAATCATGGATGATTTTAGGAGAGGAATACAGACCATGAAGGAATCAAGTGCAATTAAGAGATGCGAGATTTCTAGAAACAATCAATTATCACATCTATTATGTGTAGATGAAATTATTTTTGCAGGGAAAGCAAAACTATCTGAATGGAAATTCTTTCATAAAGTTTTTCCGAATTTCCATAGGGCCTCTAGTCTCTCCATAAACAACGATAAATCTGAACTTATCTCTAATGGGGGAGACTCATTTGAATTAAATGGTATAGTGGCCCTGTTTGGGGTGAGGATTCAATATTTATCCCTAGGATTTAAATATTTGGTATGTATCTTGAAGCCTTACAATTATAAGATATTTGATTAAGACTGGCTCATTTCTAAATTTCAGAGGACTTTGCTCAGATGGAACCATAAATGGCTATCAATGGGAAGAAGGTTAATCAGGGCCCAAGCAGTTTTTCAAGGCATCCCTGTGTTTCTGGATGCACATGTTCCAAATTCCATTTGCTATCATCAAAACAATTGAGTCCATTATAGAAAATTTTATGTGATATGGATCTGGGCCCCATAAAAAGGTTTTTCTTCTTGGACTAAACCTAATTTACAAACTTGTAAAAAAAGGTGGTTGGGGCATCTGGAATATCAAAAGATTCAATCATGTGCCCTTGACGACCAACCTCTGGTGTATGCTTGGGGAGCATGGTCTATGGAAGTCCATAATGATGGCGAAGTATATTCCTCAAGGTGATCTGGAGGCATGGATTCTATCAGGAACTCCATCGAAGTCCTACATATCTTCCATTTGTAGAAGTCTAAGGACATTGATTCTATGGTTATGCAATAATATTTGTTGGGCCGTTTGGGATGGATATAGAATTAAGTGGTTCTAGATGCTATCAAAGGTATGTCACGAAGTCATCTTCTATCAGTTCCTTTAATAAATTTTCTCATCTTGCAGGGGCTAAACAATTTGGCCAGTACTGGGAGGGGACAACAATTGCCTCAATCCAACATTTTGTGGCCTCACGTACAATTTGGCCAGTATTTGGAGGGGACAACAATTGCCTCAATCCAACATTTTGTGGCCTCACGTCAGTGACCTTGGGATATGTATGTTTCTAGAGGCTGAATGAGAAACCTATAGAGGCAATATCTATCAATCTCGAATTTCTTTGTCCACCTAACTAGATAAACTTATGTGGGATGGACTATTAATGGATGGAAAAATCACAGCTTCGAAAGCATATGAGCATATCATATCCCACAAACTATCCCTCCCCTTTTCTGAAAGCATATGAGCATATCGTATCCCACAAACTATCCCTCCCCTTTTCTGATCTTTTTGTTCGACTGTGGACCTAAGAGGTCCCAGTGAAGATCTTTTGTTTTACATGGTTAATATTCCACAACCACATTCTCACTTGGGACTTCTTTTGAAGAAAGGATTTGTTGGACCTAGGAATGTTCACTTTGTAGGTAGGATTGTTTCCATCTTTTCATCCTCTTTCCTTTCACAGAGGACATTTGGAAGAAGATGATTTCACTCTTGGGATTATAGATTGAATTTCACCATTCCTCAATGGTTGCTTGCATATGTTCTCGGGAAAAAAAGAACCACTTACATATGTTCTTGGGAACAAAAAAATCAAGCTTATAGAGAAATTCCCCTCTATGTTTTCTGGGGTATTTGGCGAGCCCGAAACGAACCCATATTTGAAGAATCCTTCATTGATGGATTTTTTTATTTCCCTCCATATTGTGGAATATTTCATGGACGTGGGTCCATGGACCCGTAAGGTTTCCTCCCATTCAATCATTTTTGTCGATCTCGCTATTACCTTTCTTATTTGATATTTTTATGGGGCCTCTACTAATGGGCATTGTGGATGCAGAGTCTTTCTCCATATTGACCCTCTTCTATCCTTTCACTTCTGATGGTTTGAGGTTCTGGGAAGAAAATGCAAAGTGGCGATATTGGATTTATGGGGAGATTTACAAGTGGAACAATGACTTAGTATTGATAACATTTTAATTATCGGTGATTCCCTTTCCACTATCTGATTTATTCAAGACTAGTTTCCTTTTTAGGTTCTAGCCCTTCTCAATTCGATGCAATGCATTTTAGACCTTAATACACTCTTCTTGGAGGTTTCATTTCAACACATCTTCACAAATTAAAATGCCAAAATTATGCCCTCTCCAAGCATGCTTTGTCTCATTCTCCCAGTTACATGTATTTTGAAAAAATAATGGATGGTTCCATTTGAAGTGAGGGGTCCTTTGAGATTTTCTAACTCACCTTTTTTTGCATGGGTCTCCATTTTTCCTTTAGGGGGGTTCATGTTTCTGGATTAGCCACTTTTCTTCAACCATTTCTCTTATTGCTTCCTTTAATGGTCTATAGCACAACATATCTCTATTTCTTATCAATGTGTTGGTGGTCTCTTTTGCTTTGTTTTGTCGATTGTGTATTAGAGAAATTCGTTGGTTTGTCTATTGATTATGTATGTATATGTAAGACATTTCATGTTTAATGATAATGCTTTTGTTTTTTCTCCTTGAAAAAAAGTATATAATTGGTCATCCAATGATATCTAATACAATTATATATATATTATATATATATTAATATATATTATATATATATATATTATTATATATATATATATATATATATTCATCATAACACAATTTTTATTTTATATATATTTTCAATGAGAAATGAGATTTATAGTTGATTATGTTTTTAAATTGAATCACAAATGAATTAATCTTAGTTTAATTTTTTTGCAAAAAAGTATATAGTTGGTCATCCAATGAAATTTAACACAATTATATATGTATATGCATATGTATATATGGTAACACAATTTTTATTTTGTATGAATTGTCATTGAAAATTGAGATTTATAGCTGATTTCACAAATGAAATAATGTTAGTTTTTAATTTTTGCAAATAATTAGTTTTAAAATACTAGAGGAACAATTTTGGGAACATACTAATTGTAACGTCGTAATTTGTAGTTTTAACATATCTCAAACTACTTTTCATGAAACATGTATTTATAATGGCTAAGAATTTTGGAGCATCTATAACACATCATCATTTTAATTTGCTTTATCCAAAACATATTAAAGGAATTGTAAGGTTGAATATACCTCACTTGAAACCTAACAATCTTAGTAACTAGGGCTTAGCTCCTAAATACCTCCATATTACACTCTTGCAAGTACACTTTCGCCCCTCTACACTTAAAGTATTTGTTAAACAAAGGCATCCATATCAGAATCCTATTTCTCTTTTGAATAATGAGAATAGCTTTCTAAAAAAAATTTCTAAATCTTTCTTTTGTATTAATTATTGTAGGAACCCAATGGAGGCTTGGCAAATCATGGTGTAAAAATAGTAAGAGGCATATAAATACGCTAATTCTTTTTTGAATAATGACAATATTAATCATGGTAGGAAGCCAATAGAGGCTTGGCAAATTATGGTGCGAAAATAGTAATAAAGCATATAAATACGCTATTTCTTTTTTGAATAATGAGAATAGCCCTCTTATAGAATTTTCGAGATCTTTCTTTTCTATTAATTGTTGTTGTTGGAACCCAGTAGAGGCTTGGCAAATCATGGTGTAAAAAGAGTAGTAAGGCGTTTCACCATGTGGTTAAAAAAAAAAAAAAATAAGGCATATAAATACGCTATTCCCTATCGGTGGACTACTTGTAGAAGAAAATAAGGAGATAATGGATATGTACGACCCTTTTATCATTACCACCTTGGTGCGTTGAGCTGCATAATGTTCGGATATGTCCAAACGTACATGAGCAAGCACATTTATACCTACGTGAGCAAGCTCATTTACACATTTGGAGTAAGCTCCTTGTCTTGGTATAATTCGTGGTAAGGACCATTTTCTGAAATTTTCAGGAGTGAAGTATCATATGAACACCAAGTTGAGCGAGTCTGGTGTGGCCAATCCAGAGATTGAGCTCGTTTAAAGACTTTTTGTGCGATAGTAGTTTCCTCCAGAAGAAGTGACTGAAATTCTTCTTGGCTTTCTAAATAGGCACCTGTGACTGTGCATATAAATGAACATGCAATCCTGGATGCTCATTAAGCATAGACTTTATCATATACATACAACTAAATATAATACAAGACATTTCTAATTCAATGGAAGAGTATTTTGGTGGGTGGTTTTATTAGAGTATGTTTTAAAATAAATAAATTAATGACATTGTAGGTTATTTTTAGTTAAAAAAAATTATATTGATTTATTTTAATGGTAACATATTTTTTTGGATGCATTGTTTTATATTATCTCTAAATGCACAAGAGTGATATTGTATTGTTTTCAAATATAATTTTTTATTGTCTCTATACAATAAGCAGGATTAGAGATGTCTCTATAAAGAAAATGTCTTTAATCTTAATTATTGTTTTTGGAGAAACAAACTGAAATTTTCTTGTAAGAGACAATAATGCTTGTTTTATATATAGTCTTTAAGACAATAGTTTGAGACACTAGGTTAAAGATAATATTTAAAACAATACACAAATTTTTTTTGTCTTAAGACAATCTACCCAAAAATTGTTTCAAATATTATCTTAAAACTCCCCTTTGTTATAGTAAGTCTCTTTATTAGGCAAGGCATGGGCTGCTAAAGGGGAGGCAAGGCAAGCTCCACTACCTGGCCTCCCATGGAAATCCACTCCTACCCAAGCATAATCATTGACCCATATGTCTATCTCATATGCTTGAGTGGGTGACCTGCCCTAACCATGAGTGGTATGACAAACATGTTAAAGATTAATGTACTATACCAAAAGAAAATCATAAAATATAGAACAAACATGTTAAATATTAATGTACTATACCAAAAGAAAAATCATAAAACATAAAATTTCAGGAAAAAAAATATGCTTACCTAAGTCTTCTCATACTCTCACAATTGGACATGAAAGTCCACTCCTACCTAAGCATAATCATTAATCCATATGTCTCTCATTGAACCAATCAAAATAGTCATCATATGCTCTAGCAGGTGAGCTACCCTTAATCTTCACATCAAAGAAATCTAGAGGATACCAATCTCCCTAATGGTAATGTAGAAATTTATGGTCATGGTATAAGTATTTGCTCAAGGAAGAATAATACAATTGATGCTACCATACTTAAAAACATACTCAATTTCCCTTTTCCTCGTTCTTCTTTTAAATGTTCTTTTAAATTCACTATATAAGTTACTTTTAAATGTTCTTTTAAATTCACTATATAAGTTATAACCGGGGCCATACACCCAACTACAAGGACCACCTAATTCTTGGAATATAGTTGGGGCCATACACCCAACTAGAAGGACCACCTAACTCTTGGAATCCAATGCAGACACACTGTACCCATTGTACCCGCTAGCCACCCAAACAAAATAGTATAGAGTAGGAGATCCATCACATCTCTGATAGGGATCTTCCCACTTTCCTTTTGTGAAATGGGAATGCCTTACTTTGCCATCCGCTCCTCTACAAATCTCTCCCACCTTGATGGGAAACTTGTACTTAGTAGGATCAGACCACTATACAATCCTCGGTAAGAATCTAGGCTACTCTCATATGTTGGGTTTCGAAAAACTACAAAAGACCACAATTACGTGAGCCTACTATAGTCCGGGCATCTGATAGTGCAATTTCCCCATCAATCCCATATTATCCTTCCCTCTACTCCATCATCTCGGAATCCTACAAAACCATTATAAAAGACATCAAAATCCAACCGTCTGCTCTTGCAATTTCGCCATCAATCCCATAATATCTTTCCCTCTGCTCTATCATCTTGAAATCCCTACAAACCCATTATAAAAGACATCAAAATCTAACCGCACACCAAAAAAATGGGGCTAAAAAAGCTTCTTTTGCCCTTGATCTGAAAAGGACATGCTTCAGTGCACTTCTTAGTGCAAAATGTGAGCAGTTGGGCCTAACAACACATAGGAATTCCACATTTGATCTTGACAAGAGTATTGACGCGCATTCGACTTGAGTAGGGGTCCCCACACTGAAATTTCAGGGAAAAACCACATGAAAGTTATATCAAATGAAAGAGAAGGTCAACAGCAATATTCATCCAAATATGTGATCAATATTTGAATTACTTTGATTTTTCTGGGTTAAAAGTTGTAACTAGTAGGGTAAGGAACTGAAAGTGTCAATAAGGAGAAACTGTAAATTTATTGACATGGTCGAATGAAAGTGTAAACAAGGAGAAACTGTAAATTTATTGACATGGTCAAATGATAGTCACATCATATTATTATTACAGACATGAAAATTGTATCAAATAATTTTGTGAGAAAGTGGCATCCAATGAATACGCAACCGTACAATCAAATCAGCTTTGGGATTCTTGGCTTTGGTATCCTCGCCGTCTTGGCCGTCTGGGTGGAACGCGCGGTGGAGGTTTGGGTTCAGCGGTTTCAATCCTCAATCCGTCTATAACAAGTCCCTTTTTCCATTGCCCGCCCTCTACTTCTGCCAAACGAAATTCCAGGTGAGTAGACGAATTATCATAATCGTCATCTCCCCTCACTTTGAACTTCGCTACAACCCGATGCAGCCATCCATAGTCATCGTAATAATCACCATCTTCATGTGTAGAATGTCGCCTCGAATTGTTTGTCCCTATCAGCCATCTCCTTTCAAACGCCTCACCATATGGTGTTGTAACTGAAAAATTAACAGGCGCATGTTGCCACCCATGTCGTTCCCACCCATGTCGAATCGTTCTAAATTTAAAGACAAACACCACTTTGTACCATGTATTCGCAGACAAAAACTTGCAGTCGAATCGACCCATGACTTCCAACCAGCAAACATTTCTTAAGCGCGCACACTCGCTGAATCTGAACCCACAATCCACAACCATTATAACATTAACAACCCAATCAGTCATCCTTCAACTGAAGGGAGCGCACAAGAGTTAAGGGTTGAAGAAAAGTAGGAAGATTGATAAGAAAACAGAATCAAACCTTGAGTCGCTTCGCGAGTCCCATGCCCAGTAGTCGTCGTTTTCACCCCACACGACGGTTAAGTCTCTTGCGCCTAACATGTAACCGCATTTCCCTGTCTCTCGCTCCAGCCAAAACAACTGTTGATCATCCACCAGAATATGAATTTGATTGATAAATGAATGATTGAATGCCCTTATTCCAAATCTGGTAACAAAATCACAGACAATATAACGGTTAAATAAATACCTTTGTTCCGCCGTCTATATGAATTGGATCACAGAGCCGAAAGTAGAGTTCTTTCTTTGAAGAAAATTCGACGGGGGCAACGGCCCTGGATAAGATCTCGTCTGCGGATTGTTGAGACAAGAATTTGCTCCATACAATGTTGGAATCGGCGGCCGATGCGAAGAGTTTTGAGATGGCTGAGAACCTGCAAACGTGGCGTGGAGTAGTGAAGCCGAGGATTTCACTTATAAGGTCTTCTGGGAACTCCTCTAGATCAAGAGCCTCATTCCCGGGCTCATGCTCAGTTTCCTGCTGAGACTCTGATAATGTTGCAGTTGAATCCGCCATGGCTGCTCAGGCTACGGATCTGAGACAAAATTCTACACTGCCCTGCGATGCTAATGAAAGACGTACGCCAAAGAATTATACAGTTAATTCGTTAAATCATCGATACTGAGAGAAGGGTGCAACCGTCTGTTTTCCATCAACTTGAAATTTAATATTGTTATGTAGGTATCTCTTCTTAATTACGTCAGGGTCTAAATTGGTGTATATTTGGGAATAAAGATTTTATCTTATTATATATATATATGAATAGATTTTACATCATTTTAAATTAATTAAATGATAAAGATTTAACTTTTTTTATAATATTTAAAAATATTTTTAGTAAATTATAAATTCAAGATTAAAATTTATGTCTAATTTAATTAATTTATTTGTTGTTCAATTTTTATTCTATTACCCTATTCCAATAAATGTGGAATTAGATCCAACTTATTATATATATAGTTGATCCTCACTATTATTAATGAAGACTTAAAAGTTGCATTCTTATAAGGAGAAGAAGTAATTTTTTAAAATTATAATGGGTATGAAATAATAATGTTCAAATTTATAATTTACTTCAAATTTTTGTCTGAGTAATCAAAGTTTTGGGTATTATTCAATTTTTTTTTCGGGGTGTATAATTAAGATTTTGTAAAAGAAATGCACTTTTGCATCACCGAAGTTATTTAAATATCAGGAAAATGTCAAAGATAGTGAATTAATCTTTATGTAAATATATAAAGTTAAAAGATTATGAAATAAATAAGATTTAGGAAAAACAATTTTTAGTTTAGAAAATAAGAAAAACAAAAATATTAGATGTATAATTATAGATCATTTTTTAAATAAGATTTTAAAATATGGAAAAACCAATAATAATGGATATTAATAATAAACTAATCTACTCAGTACCCTATATATTAATTTAGGTATTAACAAGACAATAATAATACATAAATTTACACATTAACAAATTGATGAGTGAGCCTAATGGTTAAGAGCATGTGTTTCCTCCTAAGATGTCACAGGTTCAAAACGAGAGGGGTTAGAGTATGTATGCCTTTGTAGACTTAGGAGTCAAATAACTCCACGGAGGTGGGTCCCTTGTCCCACAAACATGGGGGTCTCATACACCAATTTGGTGTCTAGCTTGGCCATGACCTTAAGAATGGATATTATTATTATTATTATTATAAACACGTCCCCTATGGTTGGCTATGGTTAAGATGGTTTACAATACTCAACATTGGAATTAAATTTCATATTTTTCCCAATGTGACAAACAATATACAATGTTTCAATCTAATGAACAAAAAAAGTATTGAAAGATAAAAAATGAAAAAATAAGTCGTAATTGGACAAATCAATGACATTGTAATGTGATGAACAGGAAACAATTTTTTAATTTGACAAGCAATACATGATGTCACAACATAATGAACAACAAATAATTTCATAATGTGACAATCAACAAACCATGTCACAGTGTGATGACATTGAAATGTAGTAAACAACAAACAACATTTCAAGGTGACAAAGAACAAATGATGGAAAAAGGTGATGAACAAGTGACACCAAAATTTGACACGTAATAAATGTTCTTACAATTTGACCTAAGATTATCACATTTACTAGGTCAACCTAGCCTTATTAAATTTACTAGGTTGACCTATGAATATTAGGATGACCTAGGTTTACAAAGTCAATCATAGTTAGCCATGGTCAACCATAGTCAACTAGATTGACCTAAGTTTATTAGGCTTACTAGGTGTATAAGTTGACCTAGGTTTACTAGATTTACCAGATAGAGGTTTACTATGTTGATATGTTAACCTCAGTTTATTAGGTTTTGTAACACCCACCTCCCACATCTACCCAAGTAACCGGCCAACCAGGGTAAACTTGTGATAAGAGGCTACTATGAATAGATTCAACCTCCTATGTGACCTTAAGTACGTGGAATC
This sequence comes from Pinus taeda, assembly GCA_000404065.3. NCBI lineage: Eukaryota > Viridiplantae > Streptophyta > Pinopsida > Pinales > Pinaceae > Pinus > Pinus taeda. Next base: position 111,810 of record APFE030341224.1, read on the forward strand.
AATGAAAACACAGCATACAGACCTTCCACATCAGCTACAGGACTCATAGAAACCATCCCGACCACCCGGGTAGTTAGCCCTGGGTCCCACAGAGGTTTTACACCACTTCAACCCTAGACGATTGCATGAGTTGGACTTGACAACATCCAAGAGGCTCTAGACACTCTCATGCTAACGCATGCCAGTTTCGAGGGACTATTTTTCCCAGTGTTGTGTCAACATCTCTGGGATTTGAGCCAACTTTTCAGGCCCAGAGCCCAGGTCACTAACCAGAACTGAATGACACCTTCAAAACAAAGAGATAACAAGGAAACAATGATGAAAATGTAAATACTTGAACAAACCCTTAACTGGACCCCTACTAGCCATGACAGATGTTTCGTCAAACATATCACAAATATGTAATCTACAGGTGTAAACAACATATTTAAGCATAGGGGTCTCATACTTATCTGAGAATCACTATGAAGCATTGTTCCCTTATATCATTTGTTGCATTATCATATATTAGGTCATAAATACATTACTCATTCATTTATAAGTAAAAAAATGATGAGAGCCATACATAGCCACTATCATAAATCACATACATAAACAACATAATAGCAACAAAATACCAAGGAAATCATAACCATATGATCCACATATAAATCGTTGTAATACTCATAGAAATATAAGGAGAAATAACCTCATTGATGATGCAAAATCCAAACCGGGGATGCGACTACCACATTCCACTCGGCAGTAGAATGGCTGAGTCAAATCTCTCTTCAATCATTCACCGTCGTGCCATATTCCAAGCATGAATGTGGAAATCAAATCAAAATAACCAGCCAGGGCATCCCGAGGCTAAACCACCTCACCCTCATCAATAGGAACCAAGATTTACCATAATCCATCGCAACTCAATAGGCCAACATAATGAACATGTAATTATAGGCTTAACCATGATCTCCACTTTATTACTAGGCCAAAAAAGCATGGATGCCACCAGATTTATCCACCTACACTGTGAGGAATTTTCCTATCTTCTAGTCTCTCGGGCTTTACGCAATCCACACTGGATCACTAGGCCCTAAACCGAGACCCACACTCGAGTCTTTACCGCATATCCCAACCTAGGATTACTAATCCCAACGAAGATAAATCCACCTCTTGGGTTTACTGTACATCATGTCATTCACCAGCAAGGATTCCTATGCCCACCGAGGTAACACAATCCTCGCTTTACCATAACCCACTGTCTAGCTCATGGGTTACTAGTTTAGTAGCTTTAGCGTGATCCACGGTCCAGTTCAAGGACCATTAGGCCATGTGCTCTATCATTTGGAGATCCACCTCACTTAGCTTCAAATCCATCTAACAATCCAACTCAAACAAAACACGAGAACCCCATCACACCATGGCTATCCAGAAATGGTAAGGCTAGGCTAAAAACATTGTCACACCTGGAAGAACCCATGCCATAACATCAAAAGAACCACATGGGATATCACACATGCCAAATCTAGCAAGGAAAATACACATGCAAATAAATACCTGCAAAGAATATTGTTGTAGTTGCCTGATCCTTCTCTTCCTTGCTTGATCTATACTTCCTCATACCTTCTTTTCTTTTCTTGATTTAATGTCAAAATTCTCCAAGTAAACTCTAAATTTCCAAGAGTGTGTGTGTGAGAGAGAGAGAGAATAATGAGAGAACTCTAAAATTAAATTACAAAAGGTTATAAACTGATCCTTGGAAGCCTTTTTATCAATTAGGGCTCTATTTTCTTCATTTTCCATTATTTTTCCTTCAATTTCCTCCTCACATGCAACCGTGCCAAAAATGCCATTTTTCCTTTCCAAAGCCTTAGCATTACCTTTGTCAATTTCCTTTTCCATAATAAACCAAATGAACACCCACTAGGATGTTTTTCCCAAAATTCAGCTTAGAATAAGTGTCCTATCAGATGTGGTTATTATTTTTTCCCTTATTAACTTTTATTACATGGAATTTTCACTAGGGTTGTTACAAAACCCTCCCCCTTGGAGGACACTGTCCTCGGTGTTCAACCACACATATACCTCAGCAAAACTACTGAAAAATAAACATACTGCGCATGGATCTTTATAACAAGCTCAATGTAGTATTTACAATAATCACCCTCCTGAAAAGAAAACCAGCATAACAACATGAAAACTATAAATGAAATGAAACCATACCACTTATTGGAGCTTTATAACATAGTTCATGGTGGTATTTACATCCATATACATATGTACATATACCAAAACTACTTTGCCTCAACTGGAAAATAAGAAAGTATACATGACTTGCATTTGATCTGCCATCTCCCATGTAGCTTCATCAAGTCCAAATTGCTTCCACTGCACATTAACCTGCTTGATTACTCAGGTCTAGAGAATGAACACCTTTTCCTGCAATATACACTCAGGCTCCAATTGGAATTCTCCATCTGGCTCCACCTGATATACAAACCAATCAATCACATGATCAACCTATTTAACATACTTCTTAAGAAATGACACATGGAAAACAGCATGGACTTTCACTGTCAGAGGCATTGCAAGTTGATAGGCGACTAGCCTAATCCTCTACACAATATTGAAGGGTCCACAAAACCGTGGTGCCATCTTGGCAAGTGATCCAATCCATAAGGATCTCTTCTTTGCTTTGATGCACAAGTACACCTGTTCCCCAACATGGAGCTCCTTGAAAAATCCATTTCAATCTGCATAGCTCTTCTACCTATCCTGTGTTTCCTTTAGATTCTTCTTTTTAACCAGCATTTCTTGTTCCATATCTACCAACATGTCCATTCGAATTAACACCGTGTTAACTAGATCACTCCAACAGCTGGAAGTATTGAAAATCGACGCATACAATGCCTCAAATAGACTCATCTTCAAATCTTCCTAATACCCATTGTTGTAAGCGAACGCTACCAGTGGAAGATACTCTTCCCACTTTCGTTGCTGATGCATCACGTATATCCTCAACATGTCCTCCAATATCCTATTGATCCTCTCAGTCTGTCCATTTGTTTGTGGAGGCTAAGTTGTACTAAAGGCCAACTCTGTGCCCAAACCTGCAAACAAATCCTTCCAAAACTTGGAGGTAAACTTTGCATCCCCATATAACATAATCTTCTTTAGAACACAATGCAATATGACCACATCTCTGATGAAAACCTGTGCTACATCACTAGTTGAGAATGTAGACTTCATTAGAATAAGGTGCATAACCTTTGTCAACCTATCCACCACAACCATGAAGGAATCATGTTGTCTCAATGTCCTCAGAAAACCTGTGATAAATTCCATGGAAATGACCTCCCATTTCCATTCTAGAATCATAATCGGCTGTAGCAGTCCACCTAGATGCTTACTCTCTACCTTCAGACGCTAACAATCAAAACACCTAGCCACAAACTCTGCTACATCCTTCTTTTAGATTCAGCCAATAATAAAGTTTATTCACCGTGGCCAACTTGTTTTGGTAGCTTGGGTGACCTAAATATGGTTTTGCATGAAACTCCCTCATGTTCACCTTCTTGAGCCCAATATTGTTTGACACATATATCACGTTTCTGAATCTAACCAATCCATTTGTTGTAAGATGATAGTCCACATCCTATGCACTTGCACATGTACCCGTGTTTGTACCACCACCTGTACCTATACCTATAGTACTACCTATACCTGTACTTGTACTTTACTGCAACCTATGCACAATATCCATATACTTGAAATCCTGTTGACTTGCTTGCAAGATCCTTTCCTATAATTCTATCTCATAGGAGCTCATAGATGCTAAGTGATTTACATGTACCCACTTACTAAGATCATGTGCCACCCTATTATCACTTCCTTTGATGTACCTAATATCTAAGTCAAGCTCACTGATTGTGGCCAAACATCTAGCCTACATCGCGTTTAGATTCAGTTGGTCAAACATATAGCTCAACCTAATGTGATCACTCATCAACACAAATCTCTTGCCAAGAAGATCATGTCTCAACATATTTAATGCATGTATGATCATTGCTATCTTAATATCATGTGCCTATCAATTCTTCTCGTGTTCGTTTAGTTTCCATGACTCATAGCACACAGCCTATCCATCCTACATAAGGACTCTACCAAGTCCTCTCTTGCAAGCATATGTATATTCTGCAAACTCATTGTCTGGATCTACAATCTTGTTCATGTGTCAACAGTTTCTTAAGCTACTCAAAACTAGCCTCACACTCCTCTCTCCAATCAAACTTATTACCTTTCCTCTACAATGATGTAATAGTATAATCAATATGCGAGAAGTTCTTGATGAACATCCTATAATAGCCTGCCAATCCAATGAAATATTTCACCTCACCCACATTTCTAGGAGCTACCCACTCCATGGTGGCCCTTATGTTTTCTCGATCTACTGCAATGCCCTTCTTGGAGACAACATGTCCCAAGCAGTGTACCTCAATATGAAAGAAACTACATTTGTCGAGCTTACAATATAGCTGGTGTTCTCTCAACAACCTCTACACTATTACCAAATGCTCAACATGCTCTTCCTCATTTTTAGAATACACCAATATGTCATCAATGAACACAATAACAAACTTATCCAAATACGAATGCAACACACTATTCATCAAGCATGTAACAACCCTAGTAAAATTCCATGTAAAAATATATAAGGCCACAGTGATGGGATACGTATTCCAAGGTGAATGGTGGCGGAAACATCCTAATGGGTGTTGATTTTGTTTATTATGGCTAAGGAAATTGGAAAAGGCAATGCCTAAGGCTTTGGAAAGGCATGAGGCATTTATTGGAATTTTATTTATGAAAATAATGGAAATAAGGAGAAAAGGAAGGGGAAAGGTCACATGTTGCATATGAGGAGGAAACTGAAGGAAAATAATGGAAAATGAAGAAAATAGAGGCCTCATTAATAAAAAGGTTGGTAAGTGAAGACTGGTCAGTTCAGTGTTGGAGCTCTCTCTCATTATTCTCTCTCCCATACTCTTGGATAGTTAGACTTTTCTTCGAGCACTCTTGGATGGTGTGGTGTACTTGGATTCTTGGAGCAAGAAAGCAATGGAAAAGAAGGAAAGTGCAAGGAGGCATAGGGATTAATAGCTACATCAAATTTTCTTGTAGGTACCGAGTTTCATGTATCATTTCTTCACTAGTTTTGGCATGCATGGCATATGCATGTGGATTTTTGGTCATGATCTGTCATTGGCATGGAGGATTGCCTGGATTGATAGTGGATTACCTAGCCTTGCCATTTCTTAGATAGCCATGGAGTTTGTGGGCTTATCTCCTTGTTTTGTTTTGGTTGGTTCTCATGTTTCCTTAGCTCGGGTTCAGTTATTAGTTCCTGGAAGCCCTGGTTGGTCAAATGCTCTAAAAGCCCTGCAACAACTTGGGTTAAGTTACTAGTCCTCGAAGCCCTGGTTGGAAAAATTCTCTGGAAGCCCTCGGTGGGTTGAGTTACTAGTCCTCAAAGACTTGGCTGGAAAAATTCTCTAGAAGCCGAGTGGAAGTTGTGGGTTGAGTTACTACTCCTCGAAGCCTTGGTTGGAACAAACACTCTAGAGGGTCTAGAAGGCTTGGATTGAGACCAATTTGATGATGGTTTTGTGATGTCTGACCGTGAGGTAGAATCATTGTTTAATGGGTTGAGGTGGATGGCCTCTAGAACCCCTAGATGATTTTTGATTGATGTGTTCTATGAGATCCCACATTCATGCTTGAAAGGCACGAGGCATTTATTGGAATTTTATTTACGAAAAAGATGGAAATTAGGAGAAAAGGAAGGGGAAAGATGACAAGTTGCATATGAGGAGGAAAATGAAGGAAAATAATCGAAAATGAAGAAAATAGAGGGCTCATTAATAAAAAGGTTGGTAAGTGAAGACTGGTCAGTTCAGTGTTGGAGCTCTCTCTCATTATTCTCTCTCTCATACTCTTGGATAGTTAGAATTTTCTTGGAGCACTCTTTGATGATGTGGTGTACTTGGATTCTTGGAGCAAGAAAGCAATGGAAAAGCAGGAAAGTGCAAGGAGGCATAGGGATCAATAGCTACATCAAATTTTCTTGTAGGTACCGAGTTTCATGTATCATTTCTTCATTAGTTTTGGCATGCATGACATATGCATGTGGATTTTTGGTCATGATCTGTCACTGGCCTAGAGGATTGCCTGGATTGATAGTGGATTACCTAGCCCTGCCATTTCCTAGATAGCCATGGAGTTTTTCGGCTTATATCTTTGTTTTGTTTTGGTTGGTTCTCATGTTTCCTTAGGTTGGGTTTAGTTATTAGTTCTTGGAAGCCCTGGTAGGTCAAATGCTCTAAAAGCCCTGCAACAACTTGGGTTAAGTTACTAGTCCTCGAAGCCCTAGTTGGAAAAATGCTCTGGAAGCCCTTGGTGGGTTGAGTTACTAGTCCTCGAAGCTTTGGTTGGAAAAATTCTCTAGAAGCCCAGCGGAAGCTATGAGTTGAGTTATCACTCCTGGAAGCCTTGGTTGGAACGAACACTCTGGAAGACTTGGAAGGCTTGGATCGAGACTAATTTGATGATGGTTTTGTGATATCCGACTGTGAGGTAGAATAATTGTTTGACGGGTTGAGGTGGATGGCCTCTAGAAGCCCTAGATGATTTTTGATTGATGTGTTCTATGAGATCCCACATTCATGCTTGAAAGGAACGAGGCATTTATTGGAATTTTATTTACGAAAATAATGGAAATTAGCATAAAAGGAAGGGGAAAGGTCACAGGTTGCATATGAGGAGGAAAATGAAGGAAAATAATGGAAAATGAAGAAAATAGAGGCCTCATTAATAAAAAGGTTGGTAAGTGAAGACTAGTTAGTTCAGTGTTGGAGCTCTCTCTCATTATTCTCTCTCTCATACTCTTGGATAGTTAGACTTTTCTTCAAGCACTCTTGGATGGTGTGGCGTACTTGGATTCTTGGAGCATGAAAGCAATGGAAAAGTAGGAAAGTGTAAGGAGGCATAGGGATCAATAGCTACATCAAATTTTCTTGTAGGTACTGAGTTTCATGTATCATTTCTTCATTAGTTTTGGCAAGCATGGCATATGCATGTGGATTTTTTGTCATGATTTGTCATTGGCATGGAGGATTGCCTGGATTGATAGTGGATTACCTAGCCTTGCCATTTCCTGGATAGCCATGGAGTTTGTGGGCTTATCTCCTTGTTTTGTTTTCGTTGGTTCTCATGTTTCCTTAGCTCGGGTTTAGTTATTAGTTCCTGGAAGCCCTGGTTGGTCAAATGCTCTAAAAGCCCTACAACAACTTGGGTTAAGTTACTAGTCCTCGAAGCCTTGGTTGGAAAAATGCTCTGGAAGCCCTTGGTGGGTTGAGTTACTAGTCCTCGAAGCCTTGGTTGGAAAAATTCTCTAGAAGCCTAACAGAAGCTGTGGGTTGAGTTACTACTCCTGGAAGCCTTGGTTGGAACAAACACTCTGGAAGCCCTGGGAGGCTTGGATCGAGACCAATCTAACGATGGTTTTGTGATGTCCGACCGTGAGGTAGAATCATTGTTTGATGGGTTGAGGTGGATGGCCTCTATAAGCCCTAGATGATTTTTTATTGATGTGTTCTATGAGATCCCACATTCATGCTTGAAAGGCACGAGGCATTTATTGGAATTTTATTTATGAAAATAATGGAAATTAGTAAAAAAGGAAGGGGAAAGGTCACAGGTTGCATATGAGGAGGAAAATGAAGGAAAATAATGGAAAATGAAGAAAATAGAGGCCTCATTAATAAAAAGGTTGGTAAGTGAAGACTAGTCAGTTCAGTGTTGGAGCTCTCTCTCATACTTTTGGATAGTTAGACTTTTCTTGGAGCACTCTTGGATGGTGTGGCATAATTGGATTCTTGGAGCAAGAAAGAAATGGAAAAGAAGGAAAGTGCAAGGAGGCATAGGGATCAATAGCTACATTAAATTTTCTTGTAGGTACCGAGTTTCATGTATCATTTCCTCATTAGTTTTGGCATGCATGGCATATGCATGTGGATTTTTGGTCATGATCTATCATTAGCATGGAGGATTGCCTAGATTGATAGTGGATTACCTAGCCTTGCCATTTCCTGGATAGCCATGGAGTTTGTGGGCTTATCTCCTTGTTTTGTTTTGGTTGGTTCTCATGTTTCCTTAGCTCGGGTTCAGTTATTAGTTCCTGGAAGCCCTGGTTGGTCAAATTCTCTAAAAGCCCTGCAACAACTTGGGCTAAGTTACTAGTCCTTGAAGCCTTGGTTGGAAAAATGCTCTGGAAGCCCTTGGTGGGTTGAGTTACTAGTCCTCGAAGCCTTGGTTGGAAAAATTCCCTAGAAGCCCAGCGGAAGCTTTGGGTTGAGTTACTACTCCTGGAAGCCTTGGTTGGAACAAACACTCTGGAAGCCCTGGAAGGCTTGGATCAAGACCAATATGATGATGGTTTTGTGATGTCTGACCGTGAGGTAGAATAATTGTTTGATGGGTTGAGGTGGATGGCCTCCAGAAGCCATAGATGATTTTTGTTTGATGTGTTCTATGAGATCCCACATTCATGCTTGAAAGGCACGAGGCATCTATTGGAATTTTATTTACGAAAATAATGAAAATGAGGAGAAAAGGAAGGGGAAAGGTCATAGGTTGCATATGAGGAGGAAAATGAAGGAAAATAATGGAAAATGAAGAAAATAGAGGCCTCATTAATAAAAAGGTTTGTAAGTGAAGACTGGTCAGTTCAGTGTTGGAGCTCTCTCTCATTATTCTCTCTCTCATACTCTTGGATAGTTAGACTTTTCTTGGAGCACTCTTGGATGGTGTGGCGTACTTGGATTCTTGGAGCAAGAAAGCAATGGAAAAGAAGGAAAGTGCAAGGAGGCATAGGGATAAATAGCTACATCAAATTTTCTTGTAGGTACCGAGTTTCATGTATCATTTATTCATTAGTTTTGGCATGCATGGCATATGCATGTGGATTTTTGGTCACGATCTGTCATTGGCATGGAGGATTGCCTGGATTGAGAGTGGATTACCTAGCCTTTCCATTTCCTAGAGAGCCATGGAGTTTGTGGGCTTATCTCCTTGTTTTGTTTTGGTTGGTTCTCATGTTGCCTTAGCTCGGGTTCAGTTATTAGTTCCTTGAAGCCCTAGTTGTTGAAATGCTCTAAAAGCCCTGCAACAACTTGGGTTAAGTTACTATTCCTCAAAGCCCTGGTTGGAAAAATGCTTTGGAAGCCCTTAGTGGTTGAGTTACTAGTCCTCGAAGCCTTGGTTGGAAAAATTCTCTAGAAGCCCAGCGAAAGCTGTGGGTTGAGTTACTACTCCTGGAAGCCTTGGTTGGAACAAACACTCCGGAAGCTCTGGAAGGCTTGGATCGAGACCAATCTGATGATGGTTTTGTGATGTCGGACCGTGAGGTAGAATCATTGTTTTATGGGTTGAGGTGGATCACCTCTAGAAGCCCTAGATTATTTTTGATTGATGTGTTCTGTGAGATCCCACATTCATGCTTGAAATATGGCATGGGGGTGAATGTATGAAGAGAGATTTGGCTCAACCATTCTATGGTCGGGTGGAACGTGGAAGTCCCATCCTGGGTTTGGATTTTGCATCAGTAATGAAAGGTTATTTCTCCTTGTATCCTTATGAATATTATACTGGATTATATGTGGTTTATATGGCTATGATTTCATTAGTAATTATGTCCCTATGATGTTGGTTATATGTATATTTTATGACATTAGCTAAGTATGGCTCTCAGCACGTTTTTACATGTACATGAATGGATAATGTGTCTACGACCTAATAGATGATAATGCAGCAAATGAAATGAGGAAGCAATGGTTCATAGCGATTCTCAGATATGTACGAGATTCCTACACCTCACATGTAGATTACATGTCGATGATATGTTTAAAGAAATGCTTTTCATGGCTCGTACGGATCTAGTCAAGGTCTTGAACAAGTGTTTTCTTTAGTACTTTCATTTCCATGTTAATTTACGGCTTTGGAGAGATGGAATAGTTATGGGCAATGTCCTAGGCTTTTGGTCCGGGGTCGTTGGCACAACAATGACAATTTTTTCCAAAGTCGCTAGAAAGCATGCATATGACAACGAATTTAGGTTGTTGGTCACTCCCTTGCCCATAAATTAGAGCGACTATGGCCAAAGAGACCTAAAACAGCAGTGGGACCTAAGGACAGGCTGTCTGAGTGGCTAACTTGTCCCCTAAGGCTTTTATTGATGATGTTGGATGTTTGTATGGTGTGGTTTTATCAGATCCACTTCCTTAATGTGACTTAGGAGGTCGAATCATATCATAATGGCCTCTCATCGCATGTTTACTCGGGTTGGCTGGCTAACTGGGTAGATGTGGGAGGAGGGTGTTACAAAGTGGTATCAGAGAGTGGTTGTGCTCTCCTTGGGTTGTGTGTTGATCATGTTTTCATGTTTGTTTTATATGTGTTCCTTATGCATGTAGTCCATGTGCTTGTTTCCTTTGCATGGTTTTGATTATGGTTGTAGTGATGTCGCCATGTGAAGGTTGAAGGTGTTGTCATGGAGTATGTCTTCATGTGTGTATGATTGATTATGCATTGTTATGCACGTCAATGTTTACATGTTCTCAAATGAATTTGATGTGGTTGTTGTTTTCATGCATGAGGTCATGGTTTGGGTAATTGATATGGTCATGGATTGATGATTGGACTCCAGCGAGAATGGTGTGTATATGGTTTTGTACTCATGTTATATATATATTATATATATATATATATTATATATTATATATATTACAAGTGTTATGCATGTATGGTCTTGGCTATAGTTATGCAGGAAATGTAGGTCAAACATGCCTTGTGAAGTCATGGTATGAAATTTATGTCATCATGGTTATATTGGCTTGTTATGATGCTAATGTGTTGTCTCAGATAGAGTAGGAGATGCAAACTATCAAAGTGAGGTTGTAGAATTAGACTTTGGGGTAAGAGAAGACCGCCATATAAGTATTCTATGTTTGGCATGAAGATAGGTAAGCTAAGCATTGTTATATGCATTAGGTTTATATATATTAGGTTTATGTACAAGTATTTTGATGTTATGTGTTGAGAATGCAACAAGATGATGGAGCTTAGTGGAAAGGAGTCACCTTCACTAAGTGGGCCCGCAGGCAAATTATGGCGCAAAGTCTATTTTTAGTCACATGGATCATGTCTATGAGTTGCAGGATGTTGTTTATGGATGATTGGTCAAGTTGGAAAAAATAGATGGACTTCTATTTTTAGACAACAACGGTGACACTGTCAAGTCTAATTATAGAACAGTCAAATATTATTAGCTTATAATAATATTTAGACTATAAATTTTATCTTATTCTCTTAGAGAACTTTAGTTTGAGCTACAGATGTGGCACATGCAACTATCAAAAGGAAATGCATTTTCTTTGTGGGTTAGTTGAGTTGTTGCATGCATGACTTCAGTTAGAACTCAATCAGTTGAGTTTGGTCAAGTTGATTGTGGAGTTGATGGAGTTGTATTCAGTTTGACTTGGTTAAACTAGTTATAATTAGTTTAACTACAAATAAACTAATGATGAGTTGTTAAACTAATTATTAACTCATAATGCAACTAAAGAATACATCAGTTAACTTAGTTGCATGTCAATGCATGTTCAGTTTAGCAGGGACAGGTGTTAGAGGATCAGATTGCTATTAGTTGTGACTATAGTTGTGCATGAGGATTTGCACAATCAATGGGATTGAGTTATGCCAATGAGAATTGGCCAAAACCAAGTGATTATAGCCTCTGCTTACATGATTCCCAGTGTGAGTGATTCTTTTGAGGTAAATACAACTTTGGTTCAACCATTCTCATCCATTCTTGGGAGGTATTGAGCAGTGGAGGCAGGCAAGCAGTGGAATAGATTTGGAGATCAGATCTAAGCTGTATTGTGTGTAACAAGTGGATATAGTGCTGGATACTTGTGAGAAGTATTGACTATTGTAATGTTACATGTTCTCAATCATTAATATACAGATAGTGTGGGGTTTTCAGCTGTAAGCTTTCCCCAGGTTACATACTGTGTTAATGTGTGCATGCTCTCGATGTTTTATTGTTATTGATGCTGCTATATTGATGATCAACGTAGAGGAGCTATGTATTGTGTATGTATTCCGCAATAGTACATGATCAAGATAATATCCATGGAATATGTGTTTATTATTCAAAATTTATACATGGTATCAGAGCTACTGATCATCAGATCTATTATTCAGGAAGTGGTTACATTCTATTTCTTCAGGTAGAATCTGTAATCAGGCTAGGTAGCCTATGGATTCATCCTTCCTTTGGACGGTGAGATATCCGGTGAATTCCCATACATTCAATATCTGTACAAGAAATATTTTGTTCTCATGAGTCTTAGATTTAAGGCGGTTGAGTTAGAGTTGGTGGAATTTGAATTTGCAGTAGTGTTTTCTTGGTGTCAACAAGACAATGTCTTTCAATGGATTGCGATTGGAGTATGCTCTTGAGGGTAGATCAAACTATATTGCATGGAAGGACATGATGGAGGCAGTATTGGATGATAACGTGCTGAAGGATTTCATAGAGATGGATGTCCCAAAGCCTACTGATGCTACTCAAGCTGATGCTTGGCAAAAGAAGACCACAAAATGTCGAAGGATTCTGTTGAAGGGCATGAAGGATCACATTGTGTCCAACCTGCATGGAAAGACTTCTCCATATATGATGTGGAAGGCTTTAACAGATCTATTGCAAAGCAAGAGCAATCAAAGGAAGCTGGCACTCAAAGATAAACTCAGAAACATAAAATGCGAGAAGGGTGACAGTATGCCCAACTATCTCACGAAGTTCACTCAGTCTCAAGATGAGCTGGGAAGTGTGGGGTTTACTGTCGATGATGAGGACTTGGTGAGCTTGGCTCTCCTTGGTCTTCTGAAGAGTTGGCATTCCTATCAAGACTCTGTTGATGGTCGGGAGAAATTGCCAGGATGGGAAAGACAGTGGTCAAATCTTGTGTAGTAGGAGATCAGGCGGAGTACCAAGGATGGATCTTCATCAAAGGGAGATGATGAAGAAAATTGCGCTTTGGCTGCCAAAGCAAAGAAAGGGAAGAGCAAGAAAGCTTCTCAGTCTGGTGCGAAAGGCAAGAAGTAGGACATGTCCAAGGTGAAGTGTTTTCACTGTCACCAGCACGAACACTATGCCATTAATTGTCCGCAGAAGAAGAAGAACAAGAAAGCTGCTAGATCTGCAGCAGGAGAGGCTCTAGCCTCACAATTTGAGCTTGATTTTTCATTGATTGCATGCTTGGTTTCAAGTGTGATGGGATCGGTGTGGTTCTTGGACAGTGGTGCGTCTTTTCACATGAAGGGAGATAGAGATTTGTTTTTTGATCTGGAGAACAAAGATCTTGGAGTGCACATCGAGATGGGAGATGATGGTAGATACAGTGCGATCGATATCGGTACCATTTCCTCTGAGAGGGAGTCTGGTAAACCCTTCGTATTGAAGGAAGTCATGCATGTTCCAAGATTGAAGAAGAATCTTATCTCTGTGGCGATGTTAGAAGACAAGGGGTATGATGTTGTTTTCAGCAAGGGAAAAGCTTTCCTGCGCAGCAAGACAACTGGTGAGACCCGAAATATAGGGGTTCGAGTAAGGAACCTTTATCAGTTGCATGTAGCTGGATGTGCAGCAATGGCAGGCATGGAAGAAGAATTGGTGAGCTGGGATGATGGTGAGTTGTGGCACAGGAGATTGGGTCACCTTCACCATGGAGCCTTGAAGATACTGCAGCAGATCACTACAGGGCTTCCTAAAGGCACACTTGCGCAGTCAGATCAGTGCAAGGGGTGTACTTTGGGGAAGTTTGTGAAAGCCACCTTTCACGAGAAGGATAGTCGCGCCACGACGATCCTTGAGAGAATTTACACAGACGTGTGTGGACCTTTCTCAGTTGCTTCGACAGCAAAACACAGGTATTATGTGATTTTTGTTGATGATTTCTCTCGTAAGTGCTGGATCTTCTTCATGCAGAAGAAGAGTGAGACATATTCAAAGTTCTATGAATTCAAAGCACTGGTTGAGAAGGAGTCGAGGAAGAAGGTGAAGGCTCTTACGAGCAATAATGGTGGTGAATACATCTCAGATGAGTTCAAGGATTTCTACAAGGCAAAAGGGATTCGAAGAGAGCTCATAGCTCCCCATAACCCACAATAGAGTGGGGTAGCTGAGCGGAAGAACAGAACGATTGTGGGTGCTGCATGGGAGATGTTGCATGATCAGGGCCTACCCCTTCACTTGTGGGTGGAAGAATGCAATACAATAGTTTATGTGCAGAACCATTGTCCTCATAAGATACTTGGCATGAGTACACCCGAGGAGGCTTATTCTGGTAAGAAGCCTGATCTTTTTCATTTGAGGATTTTTGGTGCTAATGTTTACATGCATGTGACGAAGGATGCCAAGAAGAAGTTGGAGCCGACCGCTGAGGTTTGGATATTTGTGAGGTACACTGATATGCCCCACAATTATCATGTGTATTTTCCAGACAGTGGTAAAACTGTTGTGCGATGGGATATAAAATTTCAGGAGGAGAAAGCCATGAAGTGTTCACTTGAGAGGGAGCTACACTTGCATGCATATGAGGAGCTATTAGTTCCTAAGGATGAGCTTTAGGATGTGGATCAGCCATAGGATTAGGTTCATGGAGTGGAAGAGACCACTCAAGCAGCGCCAACCATCAGAGGGCAAAAGTGCTTGACAGAAGCTGAGCGACTGGCTCAAGATGCAGAGAAAGTTGTAGGACCACCTACAGCCCAACATAGACAGAGACAGTCACCTGATCGGTACACTGGATACATGGCTCTTATGAGCAAGTGTGTTGTGATTGAGCCATCCTCTTTCAAGGAAGCTTTAGAGGATCCCGCATGGGTAGACGCCATGGTGGAAGAGTATGATTCGATTGTCAGAAACAGTGCATGGGAGATTGTCCCAAGAGCTGAAGGGAAATCAGTGGTGGGTTTGAGATGGATCTACAAAGTTAAGCAGGCATCTGACAGGAGTGTGGAGAAGTACAAGGAAAGATTTGTTGTCCGAGGCTTTTCACAGATAGAGGGGATCAATTATGAGGAGACCTTTGCACCTGTCGCAAGGTATTCTTCCATACAGACAATTCTTGCTCTCTCAGCGCAGATGGGATGGAACATTCATCAGATGGATGAGAAGACTGCATTCCTCAACAGAGTCATTGAGGAGGAGGTGTACATTGAGCAGCCCGAAGGTTTTGAGGTCTTCAGCAGCGAGCTGCATGTGTGCAGGCTCAAGAGAGCATTGTATGGGTTGAAGCAAGCACCACGTGCTTGGTACACATGGATAGACAATTATTTCCCCAGACTTGGATTCTCCAAGAGTGAGGCGGATCATAACCTATACCAGATTGTGGTGGAGGGTAAGTTGCTTATCATTGTACTGTATCTAGGTGATTTGATTCTAACGGGTGATGAGCTGTTGATACTTTCATGCAAGGATGATCTTGCTAAGGAGTTTGAGATGAAGGACTTGGGCCTCCTTCACTATTTCCTATGATTGGGAATATGGCAGTGCAATGGTGGACTGTTTTTTTCTCCGAGTAAGTATGCTCAGGAGATACTGGAGGAGTTCAACATGCATGGCTGCAAGCTTGTTGATACTCCTCTTCCTCGAGGTTGGAGGAAGGAGGATGCCACTTTGGGAGAAGAAGTGAATGCCATTGTTTATCGACATTTGGTGGGGTCGCTGATGTATTTGGTTAATACATGGTCCGATATATGTTATGTAGTTAACTAGCTTTCACAACCTATGGTTAAGCCTACCAAGCTCTTATGGAAGGCAGTCAAGCATGTATTGCGTTATTTGAGAGGCACATCGGGATATGGATTGTGGTACAGACAGGAGGATGAGGTGAAGCTATGTGGCTTCATGGATGCAGATTGGGTAGGAAGCCCAACGAAAGGAAAGAGCACATCAGGAGGGGTCTTAAGTATTGGATTGACAATAGTTTCTTGGTACACCGGGAAGTAGAGATCCGTGGCACTTAGTTCAGCAGAGGCCGAGTATATGACAGCAAGTTTGGCTGCATGCGAGGCTATATGGATGAGGAAGATTCTGGTTGGTTTGTTCGGTTCTCATTTAGAGCCTACTGTGATTGACTGTGATAACCAGAGTTGCATTAAACTCTCGGCCAATCCTGTATTTCATGATAGATCTAAACACATTGACATCAGGTACCATCATATCAGAGATTGTGTGCAGCGGAGGATCATGTTATGTTCATACATTCCAACAGAGGATCAGGAGCTGATATTCTGATGAAGGCTCTCACCAGGAGAAAATTTGAATACCACTGAAGCAGGATAGGGGTTGCTAATAATCCATATCTTCTTGAGAGGGAGTGCTGAGAATGCAACAAGATGATGGAGCTTAGTGGAAAGGAGTCGCCTTCACTAAGTGGGCATGCAGGCAAATTATGGCGCAAAGTCTATTTTTAGACAAAAGGATTATGTCTATAAGTTGCAGGATGTTGTTTATGGATGATTGGTCAAGTTGGAAAAAATAGATGGGCTTCTATTTTTAGAGAACAGAGGTGACACTGTCAAGTCTAATTATAGAGCAGTCAAATATTATTAGCTTATAATAATATTTAGACTCTAAACTTTATCTTATTCTCTTGGAGCACTTCAGTTGGAGCTACAGATGTGGCACATGCAGCTGTCAGAAGGAAATATGTTTTCTTTGTGGGTTAGTTGAGTTGTTGCATGCATGACTTCAGTTTGAACTCAATCAGTTGAGTTTGGTGGAGTTGATTGTGGACTTGATGCAGTTGTGTCCAGTTTGACTTGGTTAAACTAGTTGTAATTAGTCTAACTGCAAATAGACTAATGATGAGTTGTTAAACTAATTATTAACTCATAATGCAACTAAAGAATACATCAGTTAACTCAGTTGCATGTCAGTGCATGTTCAATTCAGCAGGGACAAGTGTTAGAGGATGAGATTGCTATCAGTTGTGACTATAGTTGTGAATGAGGATTTGCACAATCAATGGGATTGAGTTATGCCAATGAGAATTGGCCATTACCATGTGATTATAGCCTCTACTCACGTGATTCCCAGTGTGAGTGATTCTTTTGAGGTAAATACGAGTTTGGTTCAACCATTCTCATCCATTATTGAGCAGGTATTGAGCAGTGGAAGCAGGCAAGTAGTGGAATAGATTTGGAGATCAGATATGAGCTATATTGTGTGTAACAGGGGGAGATAGTGCTGGATAATTGTGAGAGGTATTGACTATTGTAATGTTACATGTTCTCAATCATTAATATACAAATAGTGTGGGGTTTTCAGTTGTAAGCTTTCCCCGGGTTACATACTGTGTTAATGTGTGCATTCTCTTGATGTTTTATTGTTATTGATGCTGCTATATTGATGATCAACGTAGAGGAGCTTATGTATTATGTATGTATTCCATAATAGTACATGATCAGGATAATCTCCATTGAATATGTGTTTATTATTCAAAATTTCTACATTATGGTTACATTCATGATAGATGTTAGTTGATTAGTGTAGTTATATGCACATGTGTCAGATAGTCAAGGACGGTAGTAACCTATGGTTGTATGCATTGGTATTTTTTGTTTTATGTTAGATAACTTGATGATTATGTAATATGTTGTTGATGAGCATGTTATATGTTAATTGATTTTTGTTATATGCTAGTAACTTGATGATTAGGGTTATTTCATTAAGATTTGATGCTATATGTATCATGCTAAAATGGATTGGCCTATGTAGATGGTTAGGGTTATGACATTCAGGTATGAGTCGACTTATTGTGTTTCATTGTTTGTTATTAATCTAGATTGATCATACATGTGTGGTTTCTATGCATAAATGATAAATTCTTATGAGTTTATGATGTGAACATGTCAGTTAGTTACTGTTATGGATATCATGATTTATGTTTTAGTTGATATGTTGTCAATTTGTATAGTGCTAACCTAGGTTTATTGTGTAGAAAAGATATCCTCCCCTGAGATACATTAAGCTACGAGCTTTCTTATGTCATCTATTTAGTGTTTGAATGTTTGATTATGTCATCTATTTGGTGTTTGAGTTTTTGGTATATATTGTGTTGTCTAGTTGATTTACTTAACATGGTATGCTTGCAAATTGGTTGAATGTTTGATTTATTGCATGATATGAGTATGAGTCTATAGGATTGCATGAAGGAATGATCTTGTTTTAAGATGGTTTTACTAACACATATGTGTTGAGATAATTGATATGTACTTGAGTATAGTAGGTGAAAGTTGTAGCATTGTGTCTAAAGACTGTGAGTTGACTATGAATTATGACATGATTGTTAGTCTTGGTAAAGGTTGATCTCAAATTGATAGATATGATTATCTTGATATTTGGAACATGTGGTTGACATGTGTGAGCAATTGCAGGGTAACATGTTAGGTATTAGTGTCGAAAGGTAACATTGGATGTGTTTATATAACTAACAATTGGGTGATGTGATAGTACACAGTAAGCCTCGATTACAACAAGGTAAAAAAAGTAAAAAAGAAAAGGAATTGGACAAGAATTCCTTTCGATATGTTTGGAAACCCTAATTCCAAACGAATGTGTGCCTTCCATACAGGGAGTCTTCCTAACCTGGATTTTTTTTTACATTATGTGGGTATGTGCTATAGTCATGAACATGTACTTGACAGGTATATTAGTTAGTCTTTCGTTACAGGTGGATCTGTCAAAGGACTGGAGTCTCTTGAGAGATGGCATGGATGTGTTCAGTTGCAAGCAACATGCTTGCTGCAAACAAATGAGGTAACTGGTGTATTGTTATGTTTATTTATGCACTAACATTTATATGTTTATGGCAGGATGATGGACGAAGTTGCATGGCAAGAGAGGCTTCCATGAAACCTTGAAGAAGGCTCGAGTTGAGCTTTCCTTAGGAACCATGGGGATTGAGTCATAGTGTTTGTTTCTAGTCTTATGCTTTTGGTCATTTGGTGCTTTGTTGTGCTTGATTGTTGTTTTGTTTGCATCTTGTGTATGGCCATGCCACTTGGGTTGTGGCTTCATTATTGGTTTCATGGTTTCCTTCTTGGTTGTTTCTTGTCTTTCCTTTTATGTTTCGAGTGTCTTTGGAATTGGGAGGGAAGGAGGAAAAGTTGATGGAGCTCAGAGAGAGTTGTGTGGCACCCGAAAGGTAATGTAAGATTCTGATAAATCTTTGTGCATGAGTAAGTGTAGTAGAAGGTAAGACTATGGTAGTCGATTGGACTAGTTTGGTCCATTGTGGTAAATGGACGGTGGCAGTACAATCATGAGAAAGATAACTAGAAAAGGTAAAGTAAATAGATCTGGGGTGTCGGTTGCCTTAGATATGTTGGGAATGACTGTTCTCAATGTTATGTATGAAGAAAGGAAGTTATCTTAACCTTGACCTTGATATCTAGTAATTATGTTATGATCATGATTATATTGATGTTTATATATGCATACATGTAGGTGTGTATGTATGTCATGTCTGACAGGGTGATCATGAATCATGATTATTTTATGCTAATTTTTATATGTACATATGTATATATGTATGACATTAGCTGACAAGATCATTAGTATTTTATGATATATATATAAGTAATATATATATATATATATATATATATATATATATATATATATATATATATATATATATATATATAGATGTCACTATCCGACAGGGCCATAAGGAATCATTCCGGTGGAGGAATGATTGCTTACACAGGAAAATGACATGAAGACATTCTTGGTCTTATGAGGAATCAATTGGGAAGAGTAGTCATAAAAAATATATGAGGTTAGTATCATGTGGTTATGAGTTGATATTATGTGATTATACTATGTCTATGTTATGGATAGGTTATACCAAGGGATACATCAATGAAATGAAAGTAGTGTGGTCTATGGCAGGCTAGGATAAGCATGAATAAGACACTAGAAGTAAGGTTTCTTGGTAAGGACAATGTAGTTTTGGATGTGTGGTATTACTGTTGTGCATATGTTGTATATGTTGTACATGTTGCATCTGTGACGATTGTTCGCATGCAGTATTGTGCATATGTAGTGTGTGCACATTTTTTTTATGCAATATTATGTACAACGTGTTAGTACAAATAATGTTGTATGACTGTTGCATATTCGGTGCTAGGTATACATGGTGCTATGTACATGTTGGATATTCGGTGTTGTGTACATATTATACTGTGTGCATGATGAATATGTGGTGATGTATGCATATGGTGCTCTGCACATGTTCGATATGTGATGCTGTGTATAGATGATGTTATGTACATGTTGGATATGTAGCGCTATGTACATATGGTGTGGTGTGCATGATTGGGCAAGTGGTGTTGTGTGTATGTAGTGTTATGTACATGTTGTACAAGTGGCAATGTGTGCATGTGGTGTTGTGTACAGGTCGTGCATGTGGCATTGTGTACATGTGGTGTCGCATACATGTCGTGCATGTGGTACTATGTATATGTGGCATTGTGTACACATTGTAAAAGTGGTGTAGTGTATATGTGGCATTGTGTACACATTGGGCAGGTGGCACCATGTACATGTGATGTTGTGCACACATTATGCAGGTGGTACAATGTACAGGTCGTACTGTGTACATGTTGTACATATGTTACTAGTGCACGCGTGGTATTGTGTGCATGGCATACATGATTTGTTGAGGGCATGTGGTACTATGGATGTGCATTGTAAGTCATGGTATCATGACCTATGCATTCTTTGTGTTGCACTTTATATATGTATTGTGTTGTGTTGTACACCGGATGTAGGTGTATGTGTTGTATGTTAGGTGTAGGTGCATATATTGCATGGTGTTGTATGTAGTGGGTGATTGTATGTGTGTGATGTACACTTTTTGTGTGCGTAAATGGTTGAGGATAAGGCATTGGGTATTTGTCGAGTGTGGAAACCAATTTGGGGTGCGTATGAAAAAAGAACAAAGGCAGATGTAAGGATCGATTAAACGATAAGTATCGGTATATTATTTCAATTTTATTATGCATGTGATTTGTGATTCCAGTATATGATGATCCCATGTTATGCTTATGGTTTATGATGGTTACATATGATTTATGATTTTTATCTATGATGGTTATGAGCTAACTTGATGTGATGTTTTTATACATGATGCTAGTTTGACTTATCATGATAGGAAGTAAATAGGATTGCAAGTGTATCTTATTGACGACCTACCAATGAGGTATGATGTGAATTTATTTCATTTTATTTTGAATCTAATGGAAGTTATTTGGTTGGTACAGTAAGCACGCAAATTCCTAGTTGGGTGGTTAAAATCAACTACAAGAGTTAGCAACAACAATGAAAAGAATTGAAAAATGCAATAGTATGTTGGTAAAGCACTTCAAGAATAAGGTCATTGTGGGACACTCACACCTGATTGTGTACATTGATTTCCATGAGCATGCTATGATTTTTATGATGGTTTTAAGGCAGGGATATACCTTGGTTTTTGTATTTTACGATGCGAGGAAGCCTTGCCAAGGGATGGATTGTCCGAGATGGGGATGCCAGCGAAAATTAGAAGGTGAGTGACTGCATAGAAGGGGGTGACCAGATTTCTCGAGGGACTGTGTAACAGTGCAGGGAAGGTCACAAGTGGATTTGTTTTGGTCATCAGCATTGATAGATGGAATCATATGCACATTGGGAGTGCACCCTAGAACAATGAGTTGGTAACTTTTCACTGAGGGGACAAGTGGCACGAGATTATAGCGTTGGACATTGGATGTAGATCTGACTTGGCAGTGGATTCTAAACTTCTTGGGAAGGAGTTGAAACATGGCATTACTATGAGGGTGGAGGTGTGAGCTACTAGATTCCCTTGTTATGGATGCAAGAATCGTATCATTTATTTACTGGTTGAGAAATCGTGTATATGCATATATTATTGTAAATACTGTATCGAGCTAGATTTATAAAGCTCCATAGTCAGTATGGTTATTTGCTGGTTGAAACAAATCTGTATGTGTATATGTCGTTATTGTAAATACCGTAATGAATTGTGTTACAAAGCTCTAATAAACGATATGTTTGTCATGTTTTAGCATATGGTCATTGTAAATACTATAACAAGGTGTGTTATAGAGCTCCATGGGTAGTATTTTTTATTTTCAACAATCTTGTTGGTTATATGTGTCATTGAATGCTACGGACTCTATTCCCCCAAGGGGGAGGGTTCTATAACAACCCTGGTAAAATTCCATGTCAAAATATACAAGGCCACGTCGATGGGACACGTATTCTGAAATGAATGGTGGGAGAAACATCTTAATGGGCGTTGATTCAGTTTACTATGGCTAAGGAAATTGGAAAAGGCAATGGCTAAGTCTTTGGAAAGGCATGAGGCATTTACTAGAATTTTATTTATGAAAATAATGGAAATTAGGAGAATAGGAAGGTGAAATGTCACAAGTTGCATATGAGGAGGAAAATAATGGAAAATGAAGAAAATATAGGCCTCATTAATAAAAAGGTTGGTCAGCAAGGACTTAGTTAGTTCAGTTTTGGATCTCTCTCTCATTACTCTCCCTCTCTAATACTCTTGGATACTTAGATTTTTATTGGAGCACTCTTGGAGGGTGTGACATCCTTGGATTCTTGGAGCACAAAAGTAAAGGAAAAGCAACAAAGCACAAGGAGGCATTGGGATCAGTGGCTACATCATATTTTCTTGCAAGTACCGAGTTGCATGTATGATTTCATCACTAGTTTTGGCATGCATGGCATATGCATCTGGATTTTTGGTCATGATATGTCATTCACATGGAGGATTGTCTGGATTGATAGTGGATTACCTAGCCTTGCCATTTCCTAGGTATCCATGGAGTTTATGGGTTTATCTCCTTGTTTTGTTTTGGTTGGTTCTCATGTTTCCTTAGCTTGGGTTGAGTTATTAGTTCTTGGAAGCCTTGGTTGGACAAACGTTCTAGAAGCCTTGTAACAATTTGGGTTGAGTTACTAGTCTTGGAAGCCATGGTTGGAAAAATGGTCTAGAAGCCCTTGGTGGGTTGAGTTACTAGTCTTGGAAGCCTTGGTTGGACAAATGATTTGTAAGCCCGATGATAGTTGTGGGTTTGGTTACTAGTCCTGGAAGCCTTGGTTGGAAAAAATGCTCTAGAAGACCTGGAAAGCTTGGATGGAGACCAATCTGATGATGGTTTTGTGATGTCTGACTGTGAGGTAGAATCATTATTTGATGGATTGAGGTGGATGCCTCTGGAAGCCCTAGATGAGTTATGATTGATGTGTTATATGAGATCCCACGTTCATGTTTGGAATATCGCACGGGGGTGAATGGTTGAAGAGAGATTTGGCTCAACCATTCTAAGGTCGGGTGGAAAGTGGAAGTCCCATATGAGGTTTGGATTTTGTATCAGTAATGAAAGGCTATTTTGCATTGCATCCTTATGAGTATTATATTGGATTATGTATGGTTTATATGCCTGATTTCGTTGATAATTATTTCCCTATTATGCTGGTTATATGTATAATTTTATGACAACAACTAAGTATGCTTCTCAACATGTTTTTACTTGTACATGAATGGATAATATGTCTATGTCCTAATAGATGATATTGCAGCAAATGGCATGAAGGAACAATGGTTCATAGTGATTCTAAGATAAATATGGTATCCCTACACTTAACTTTGTTATTTACACTTGTATATTACATGTCGATGATATGTTTGACGAAATGCTTGTCATGGATAGTAGGGATCCAGTCAAGGTCTTGAACAAGTATTTTCTTTAGTATTTTCATTTCCATGTTACTTTACTGATTTGAAGAGATGGATCATCTATGGGTAGTTTCCTAGGCTCTAAGCCTGAAAAGGTGGCTTAAATCCTGGGGTCACTAGCACAACACTAACAATTTCGGTCTAAATTCATTGGTAGGCAAGCCTATTAGAGTGACTTTAGGTTGTTGCGCACTCCCTTGCCCATAACATGAGAGAGACTATGGCCCAAGATACCTAAAACAATAGTGGGACCTAGGGACAGGTTGTCTAAGTCGCTGAATTGTCCTCTAAGGGTTCTGTTGATGATGTTGGATGTTTGTATGGTGTGTTTATGTCATTTCCACTTCCTTGATGTGACTTAGGAGGTCAAATCATATCAGAGTGGCCTCTCATCGCATGTTTACCCCCGCTGGCTGGTTGCTTGGGTAGATGTGGGATGACGGTGTTACAAAGCACATAAATGTAGCTAGAGCATTAGTCAAATCAAATGGAACCATAATAAACTCATAATGCCCATACATGCTCCAAAAAGTTGTTTTGTAATTGTCCTCCTCCTTGATGCGTACCTGGTGGTATCCTGATCTCATATCAATCTTCGAGAACACTGCTACTCCATTCAACTGATCGAACAAGTCATCAATCCTCCATAATTGATACATGTTCTTGATAGTCACTTTGTCCAACTACCTGTAGTTAGTACGTAGCCTGAGAGTGTCATCCTTCTTCTTCACAAACAATACCGGTGTACCTTATGGTGATACACTTGGCCTAATGTATCCCTTGTCCAACATTTCCTTCAAATGCAAATTCAACTCTACCAACTTAGGTGTGCTCATCCTGTAAGGTGATTTTGATGTTGGAGTTGCCCCTGGAACTAAACCAATAGAAAAATCTACTTCCCTATGAGGTGGAAAATCTAAAATATCCTCACGAAATACATCCTGAAACTACTATAGAATTGGGGACCTCCTCAAAATATTGTCATCCTCAACTTCCTTACCATTTTCCCTAGAAATATGCATAGAAAATAACACACACCATGTTACGTCCCTATACTACTAGTATAATGACTTATTGTTATTAGTACAACCCCCTTATTATATTGTTCTACCCACGTAGTGCCCATATTATTATTATTTTACCCCATAGAAGCCCATTATTGTTATTATTGTGCCCTTAAATTGTTATTGTTATGTTAGCTCTGATTATATTATGACCCCTTAGACTCTTATATATAAAAAGGAGGCCTTTTCATTTGTATCATCCAAGAATTGTTCATTTGTGTAATATAAAGGAGGCTCCCCCCTCAAAGAGGATGAATTCGAAGGTGTTTATCTCTCTTTTCTATATTTTTGTGAGCTGGTTTCTTGACACACCCTTTCCTCTGATTACACTTTTCCTGCATAAATGCCCCCATCCTAACTGATGTGGCTTTCTTCTTTACCTGTAAGACTCTTGGTTCCCCATTGTCATCTAGACACTCAATTGGGTTGTCATAACAGTCCACCTTGGTCCTATGAAGGTACAACTAATCCATGCCCAACAACATATCATATGATCCCAATGGTAATACATTCAAATTAGCTATGGTAGACACACCACATTTACTTCTTTGTACATGTAGCCAGCTACACTAACCAAGATTATGCATGAAATTCCTTACTCAAACTGCACTTATCTAGCAAGTTAGGACTAACATAGCTATAATTAGATCCAGGGTCAATCAAAATAGAAATAACTAGTCGATCACAAAGCTTATTGTCCATCTCAATGATATATTCTTGATCACCTGCCTGTTCGTTATCGACTGTTTCATAAATATGAGGAACACTCTGACCAACATCCCCAATAGTATGTGCCTCTTGTACACTATATACCTGAGGCCTACCACCTTTATTCTATGGAAAATCTCTCTTAAGGTGCTCCTTAACACATGTCCAACACTCAAACTGACAGGTACCATCACCTTTATGTTGTTGTTGTGTCCCATGTCCTTGTGCTCGTGGTGCCATATTTTCTTTTTGGTCTACATTCTGAGGCCTTGCTCTTTTTGATTGCCATTTACCTTTATCTTTCTCTTTTCCTTTCCATCCTTATTAGGATTCATTCTTACATTTTGACTGTTTATACTAATGCTTCAATTTTCCAGTAACTTCCTCAAGTGACCGAGGCTCATCCTACTCAATCCAATCTCTAAATGGTAATGGAAATCCACTAACAAATCACTGACATTTAGTCTTCTCATCTTTAAGATATGGTACATACATTAATAGCCCAAGGAACTTAGTCGTGTACTCTTCATCTTTCATTGATCCCATCTTTAGCTCATAGAATTCTTTGGCCTTACTGTCATAGTACCCTTTTGACAAGTATTTCTTCTTGAAAAGCCTCTTGAACTCATCATAAGTCAAGTCATATGTCCTGATGTCTCTAACCTGCTTCACATCTTCCCACAAGATGCCTACTTTACCTCTAAGGCTGAAGATAGATATTATGGCCTTCATATTATCTATGTACTCATGCAAGTCAAAGAACTTCTTCATCTTAATTATCCAAACCTCTGCATCTTCCGTCTTCTTCACATCTCCATTAAAAGTAGGTGCCTTTATTTCTTAGACTTATCTAACAAGTATCCCTTGTCACTCTTGTTGTAAGGATGATAACAATGATGATCATGATTCCTATCAGAACCAGAACTAGAATAATGCTTGTATCCATCACCTGTCCTATCTGGAGTATCCAAAAATCTGCCATCTCTAAACGTGTCATCTCTATCCAACCTGTAACCACCATGAGACCTACTTTCATATGATCCATTAGTTTTTCCTCCTATCCATGGTTGATTTGAAGTGGCCCTTGTCGTTGTAATTCTAACAAACTTTGAAAAAGTATAGAATTAACCCCTACTTGTTTCTCTTGTGACTGTATGATTTTGTCATTGTCCACCTTACAACTCCTTATTTCTCCCTTCAAGCTTCTCAATGTGTCTTCCAAATAAAAAGAGTTCCTAGCACCATAATTCTCATCTAATTCATAGGGAGAGCCTTTCTAGTCTACCATCTTTCTTGTCATTTGATCTCTTTCCTGCAAGGAATACTATGTCAGCTAAACCAAATGACAAAAAACCAACGTACCTTAGCATAATTCGTGGAGGATATCTCATCTACAAGATCATCAAATTAGCATGATACATGTATAACATAATCATGACAACATATATACATATAATACATAAGCATATAACCATGTGACCATTAGTCTAGATAGAGTCTAGTCATCGATGCATGACCATGTCAACTACACGTACCATGAATTCATGCATGACAACACAACCATACCAACATACACTTACAATACACAAGCATAAACAACCTATAACCAATAATACACTCATGACAACATACTTCATAACAACAACATCCTCTTTGACATGGTGAAATCACAACAACCATGACAAACACCATGCATATGTAACAAGCACATAGACCACAAGGATGAAAACACATGTGAAAATGACATGAATGTATGACCAACACACCACCCATCCAGTCCAAGGTGTTAACCATGCTCTTATACCAATTTGTAACACCCTCCTCCCACATCTACCTAAGTAACTGACCAACTGGGGTAAACATGTGACGAGAGGCTACTATGATTAGATTCAACCACCTTTGTGACCTTAAGGAATTCAAATCAATGGAAACACAACATAAAAACCTTCCACATCAGTTACAAGACTCCCAGGAACCATCCCAACCACTCAAGTAGCTAGCCCCTAGGTCCCACTAAAGTTTTGCACCACTTGACCCTCGAACGCTCCCATGATATGGACCTGACAACATCTAGGAGGCTGTGGACACTCTCATGCCAAAGCATGCCATCATCTAGGGAATATTTTGCACAATGTTATGCCAGTTTCCCTGGGATTTGAAACACCTTTTTAGGCCTAAAGCCCAGGTCACTGCCCAGAATTGAATGACACCTTAAGAATAGAGAGATAACAAGGAAACAATGATGCAATTGTAAATACTTTAACAAGCCCTTAACCAGACCTCTACTAGCCATGACAGGTGTTTCATCAAACATATCACAAATATGTAATCTACAGGTGTAAAAAACATATTTAAGCATAGAGGTCTCATACTTATCTAAGGAGTTGTCTATAGTGCGACTTTTTCAAGTTTCTGGTGCTGGAATCCGGTGACAATTTTGAGGTGAAATCTTGATTTGTGTTATTTAAACTAGATTTTTTATTGTATATATGGATTTAGCACCATGAAAAATCCCTATGGCACTTCTATTGTGCAAGGTTTACCCATCAATCTTATGATTTCAATGAATTTTGACCGGATTTTAGAGAAATTAGACTAGAAAAATCCACCGAAAAATCCTCCAAAAAGTCGCACTAAATACAAATCCATCTAAGAATCACTATGAAGCATTATTCTCTTATATCATTTGCTATATTATCATCTATTAGGTCATAATTACATTATTCATTCATTTACAAGTAAAAACATGATGAGAGCTATACATTGCCATTGTCATAAAACAAATGCATAACTAGCATTATAGCAACAAAATACCAAGGAAATCACTGCCATATCATCCACATATAAAGTGATATGATACACATACAAATATAAGGAGAAATGACGTCATATTGATGATGCAAAGTCCAAACCCGGGATGGGACTACCAAGTTCCACCCAACCATAAAATGGCTGAGCCAAATCTCTCTTCATCTATTCACCCCTATGCCATATTCCAAGCATGAATGTGGGACGCAAACCAAAATAACCAACCAAGGAATCCCAAGGCTAAACCACCTCAGCCTCATCAATAGAAACCAAGCTTTAGTGTAATCCATCTTGGATCACTAGGCCAACACAATGAACATGTCAAGACACGCTTTACCATGATATCCACCCAATCACTAGGCCAAACAAGCATGGATGCCACCATATTTCTTCACCTACACCGTGAGGATTTTCTTATCTCTTAGTCTCTCAAGCCTTACCACAATCCACACGAGATCACTAGGCCCTAAACTGAGACCCACTCTCTAGGCTTTACCACATATCGCAACCCGGGATTAGTAGGCCCAACAGAGAGAAATCCACCTCTTGGCTTGACCATATATCTAGTCATTCACCTGCAAGGATTCCTAGGTTGGACGAGGTAACACAATCATGGATTTACCGCAACCCACAATCTGGCTTAGGGGTTACTATGCCAGTGACATTACCGTGATCCATAGTCTGCTTCAGGGACCACTAGGCTATGTTCTCTATCATTCAGAGTTCCACCTCACTCAACTTGATATCCATCTGGGAATCCATCTCAACCAAAACATGAGAACCCCATCACACCATGGCTATCCATAAATGGCAAGGCTAGGTTGAAAACAATGACACCCCTAGCAAAATCCATGCCATAACAACAAAATAACCACATGCAATACCATGCATGCCAAATATAGAAAGGAAAATAAACATGCAAATCGATACCTACAAAGAATATTGTTGTAGCTTCTTGATCTTCTCTTCCTTGCTTGATCTCTATTTCCGCTTGCATTATTTTCCTTTCTTGATCCAATGCCAAAATGCTCCAAGAAAACTCTAAGTGTCAAAGGGTGTGTGTGTGTGTGTGTGTGTGTGTGAGAGAGAGAGAGAGAGAGAGTAACGAGAGAGCTCCAAAATCAAACTGACAAAAGGTTACAAGCTGATCCTCAGAAGCCTTTTTATCAATCAGGCCTCCAGTTTCTTCATTTTCCATTAGTTTGCATCAATTTCCTCCTCACAAGCAACATGTGACCTTTCACCTTCTTTTTCTTTTAATTTCCATTATTTTCATAAATAAATATGCCAAAAAAAACATTTTTCCTTTCCAAAGCCTTAGCCATTGCCTTTGCCAATTTCCTTAGCCATAATAAACGAAACGAACACCCACTAGGATGTCTTGCCCAACATTCATCTTGGAATCAATGTCCCATCAACCATGGTTATTCATTTTTCCTTTATTAGCTTTTATTACATGGAATTTTCACCAGGGTTGTTATAGGTGTATTAGACATAATAGCTTGACCTAGGTTTACATGTGCTTCCTCCTCTATCAAAATTTCACCTAGACAATTTTGTATCCTAAGTTCAAACCACATGCTTAGAATATTTTAATATCTATTTTAAAATTAAATAAAAAATGTAATTAATTATAATAAGAATAACTAGTCTTATAATTTTATTACTTAAAATTGAACAAAATTATATACATATAAATATATTCATGTTAAACAAAACACATATATATAAAAATAATTTGTCGCTTATTTGAAATGAAAAAAATTGAACAGTATTTTATTTGGTTTAAATAAGTTCCAGACACAGGTTTTTACTGTTTTTTAAATTCAAAGAAACCAAAGAAAAAAAATAAATAAATAACCTAACATTTATAGGTTTCAATAGATTTCCTGATAAACCATCTAGACAGACAAATATATGTATCAAATGTAGGGAGTTAATTACGTCCACTGAGGAATTTGTAGACTGATCTTTTATCTTTTATTTTTTTTATGGAAACCCACATTGAATGAGACAAAACATTGAACACACTTTTTCATACAACAAAATACAATGCTTAATAAGTTATTGAGTTGAAAGGCTTGTAGAGCCAAGATGCTCATTCTATAGCTCAGTATGAGGGGATGTGTAAGTATAAGTATGTGTGTGTGTTCTAAATAGAAAAATAATGTCAGCTATTTACTATTTTAATTTATGTAATAAAATATCTCGATGTACATCTTATGTAAAATATTTTAATCTCAATTACATATATATTATATATTATATATCATTTTAAAAACAATTATGTATATATCATGAAAAAAATAAGTTTTATGGTTAAAACATTTATTTAGTCCTATATATATATTCTAAAATACGATTTAAACAATGAAAATTAACACATTGTATTTTGCACTCTAAAAAAATTTTAAGTGAAAAAATTTGATCCCTCTCAACTCATGTTAGATCTGTACTTAAATGGATCTATGATGGTTATAATATTGTAAAACATAGACTTCCACTATTACTACATAAAGCAAACAATTGCCAAATCTATATTTTAATGCGATTGTGTTCGCCCTTGATACTTTGCCCAAATAAATTCTATGTTTTAGTGTTTTATAAAATATATTTTTTATTTAATAAAAAATGAAATTAAAATTATTTTCAAATAATATTATCATATTAATTATGGTTTAACATTTCAAATATATTAAATACAATATATGTTTTCATTAAACAAAATTTTAATTAAAATTATTTCAAGTTTTATATTACATTATAGTATTATCAATTATTTTATTATTAGACATTCTCATTCTATCAAGCACTATATATTATTTATTAAAAAAATAATAATTAAATTTTCTACATTATCTAGTTCATACGGAGAAATTTAAATAGAAATCACCCTTTTATGAAGTATAATGTACATTGTGAGATTGAAGGTTCAATCCTTCCATGGGTGTTTATCTCACAAAAAAATAAAAATCTTCAACATTATCTCAATAGTTTTTTAAAGTTATCTCGATGGGGGTACTTTAAAGTAAATTCAATGGGAGGAGGACTTGAAATTGTTATAACATCTTTCACCTCACTTATATTTAGATGCACTTATTAGCAAGGGAAAAATCCTTTTACCCCTATATAGACCCGAATTTTACATAAAAATACTTTTTCGAATTCCATACGTGAGGAGGATGCGTTCAATGGCCTAGGAAGAAAGGATCTTGATGAAGGTTCCATTCAATGTGGACAACAAGGGCCATGTAACTACGTAACTACATTTTTGTTGATCATTTTAATAAAGAAACTCATGTTTAGTATGTATTCAATTGTTCACATGGCATGTTTTTAATTATGCAATCGAATTATAGTTCAACTAATATATCATATATCCTCGTGTGCTTTGATATTTCTTTTCTACTTGTTTTCTTGTTATTTGTGTTACAAGTCTATACATGAAGAGTGAGAGAAAGGGCTTGGATCCTTTGGATTTACATCAAATATAGTTCAACTAATATATCATATATCCTCGTGTGCTTTGATATTTCTATTTTACTTGTTTTCTTGTTATTTGTGTTACAAGTCTATACATGAAGAGTGAGGGAAAGGGCTTGGATCCTTTGGATTTACATCAAATATAGGACCCACCTATAAGTGCCTAAATATTTATTTGTCAATTCAAAGCATATTGTGTGATTTTTTGGGTTTTCTTTATTGTTTGATTAAGTTCACTTTGTTGGGACTATCAATCCTACCTTTAGGGATCTTATCCCGTAAGAGAATTGGTGACTCTACTAACTCTACTAGGGAAAATCTCTATGAATTTATTTCATGAGGGCTGTGTGCTTGAGTTTGGTGCCTTATTTGTTTTTTTTTGTTGGTTCCTGAGTATATTTATCTCTTACCAAATCCATTTTTCCAACCCGATCATTCATATATGGTCTTGTCCCTTTATTTTTGCTTATTACTACATAATTACACACTTTGTCTTGAGAACACTCATGCGTATACACACTTTCTTACAGTGAAAGTTGCATATGTCTGCATGCTGCTTTGGAAATATTTGTGTATCCTCCTAAAGGTGGAAAAATTTCCATCTTCTCCTATGCCCAGGTGGTCTAGTAAAGATATTTATCATTATTTTTATTTGTTTGGATATCAGATCTTTGGCAATTGAAGTGTTTTCATGAATGTGCTTTTATCTTTTGCCTTCATTGATGTAAAGGAACTTGGGTATCAACCTATGTCTTTTAGGTGTGCAATTATTTTTGCTTTTATCACTATCTTTAACCTTTATTTCAAAAATTGTATTGTTCCAGGGTCGATTTGTAGACCTTTACTGTTGATTACTTGTTGGTCTTTGGTTTGTTTTGATCATTTCGTACATGTTTTGCGCTTGGATATAAGCCTTTAGGTTATTCATGCTTTCATGCTATTGAGTGTTTGTTCCACTAATAAGATTAAAATAATGTGTTTCTTGTGATTTTTTAATACAATTCCTTGCTTTTTGTATTTAAATTAAAACCAAAAAATGATTTAGCTTTCCTACTTCCATAAGGCACTTACAATAGATTATTATCTTTGTGTGTTTTCTTTGGTAGTTTATAGTTGCTAATTTGCACAAGTGGAACTAATGGCCTACCAAGTGGATGATGCAAAACTTGGAAAAGGACAAGGATATTAATATGGGACAACTCAACCACACCAATTGACTAATATTGCTCCAACACAATTTTTCCAACAATCTCACCAGTTGACGCGGATTACAAGCTATCTATTGTCATTATTTTCCATCTTTTATGAGTTGTTTTAATTAGAATGAGACAAATTTATAATAATAGATTCTCATGGCTATCCCCAATTCCTCTTGCTAAGATGGGACATTAGAAGAATTGTATATAGACCCTTCTTAATCTGAACAGAGGGGAGAAGATTGTGAATGTAATTTTGATAATCTATTTGTAATTAATAAATATGACCTTGTTTCTTTTCTTGAACAATATTTCCATGGTTGAATGCTAATTTAAGTTTGAGTTACTATTGTAAATTTCACCCAATACCTAGCTTATGGAGGTAGGGACCCCTCCCTAGCTAGGTACTACTATAGTATAGTTTAGATTACTATTTGTTCATTTCAGGTAAGTTACTATATGTATGTGTGCACATTTTGTTATTTATTTATTTCTGCAAAATGCAAGTAATCGCCTGTTATATAAATTTCAATTCATACTCTTATTTCTTGTTTATGGTGTAATTTGATTACATTTATATTTATGGGCACAATTGTGTTATTCTGTAAGATTACAATAGCTTGAACATGATTAATGATTAACTATATCGAGAGTTACAAATCATTCATAGGGTGGAGGGTTAGAATGTACTTGTAAATAGAATCACAAATGAGATTTTACTTCTACAATTTCCATTTTTAACAATAATTTTTGTGTTATTTTTGCTTTCTCAACTGGGGATTACAACAAAGATGCTTCCTATTCCAGCTAGATAAATTAAATTTCCTTTCACATTAGAGGAAATTTCAGCGTAAAACTATCCATAAAATTTTCATGCAATTTCCATATCATAATATGTAAATCAATCAAAATCCTTTAAATTTAAAAAGAGGTACATGTAAATATTTTGGAGGGAAAACTAGAAAAACTATTTTATTTTTGGCTTATCTCCTTATATGTTTACTCAAATTTCAAGTGTGGACACACATTGGATGCACAATTAAATTCCACATCCAAATGTTACCTATTATGCATACTTCTGAAAAGACCCACATTGATAAAAATTGAAGATACATTAAAAAAGTGTGTTCAAGACGTTTTTTAATGTATCTTCAATTTTTATCAATGTGGGTATTCTCAAAAGTATGGATAATGAGTACTAGTTGGATGTGGAATTTAATTGTACATCCAACAAGTGTCTACACTTAAAATTTGAGTAAACCTATAAATATATAAGCCAAAAATACATTTAACATAATAGTTTTCTATTTTTCCCTCTAAAATTCATCACTTTTATTTTATTATTTTAACTATTGTTTTATTATTTTTCCTTAGGAGGTCACTTTTAGGCAAAAATTCCCTGTAATGTGTTTTCATCAGCAATTACGATTCACAACAGAGAGGCTTCATATGCCAACTAGATTAGATTAGTTTTTCTTTCCTTCATTTCTTGCTTTGTCCAACTAGGTGTTACAATAGATAGAATTCCTATGTTGGTTGGAATAGTTAGTTTATCATAGTTATAATAATTTAGAATTGTGACTTTGCCAAAAGTGTCTTAAAACTCTTGCTTTGCAATTAATTTGTCGTGCTACAACTTCATAATAGGAACAATCATAAATATGTTTCCATGACATATATAGTGCATGATAATTCCCAAGGTCCACATAAGTCCTGCATTGACAATTAGATGCATAGTCTCTTAGTTGTCTTTCCGAGAAATTAGAAATGAAATTAAAAGGTTTCTTATAATCAGCCTTCACTTATCTTTCCTTTCCTCATATCTATAGGGATAAAAACAAAGAAGTAAGACACAAGTAAGAAGGCTTTCCAACAAAAGGTTATAGTTGCAAGATTGCACTCGGGTATTTCTTCAATCCACTTAAGGAAAATCTTCTTCTTATTTTCATGGACCTTGGTTTTAAATTCTCCAATGTTTTTAGAGATTATGTAATAATCATCCTTGAAACTAAAAATTTCAGAATCTTCTTGGGAAGAAAATATATCTATCTTTGAGGAATAAAAGAGATGAAAATTATTCTAAGTTTTTATGTAAATAATATGGGCTAATGTTCGAACCAAAAAAATGTTTTGAAAGTCTATGTGGATGAACAAGTTTTATTCTTGTCAGTATATGCTCAATGGATGGAAACATCTAGTGAAGATTAACTAAGATTTTTACCATTTGACCACATGAGGCAATCTAGAATACTCCTTGGTATCTACCACGAGACTTTTGTCAACCTGAATAAAATTACTTAACTTTTTCCTTCGAAAAAATGCTTAAGAAAAGCATTTTTTTAAACCTTATCTATAACAACAGCAACACATATTTTCCAATGATTACTCCAAAAATTATGCTTGGTATTTATCAGGGGCTCATGTCCCAAGTGTCAAAAAATGCTCAAAAATGAAAGTGCTCAAAACTAGCTCGAACCTAATGGACCTGATAGAGTTCATCCTCCTGATTCCGGCACCACAAACGGCTCGAAAAACGGTCGTTGTATGTTAAAGTTATGTCAAAAACAAAATCGCCCAATGACCCTTAATTTTTGAGTTTAAAAAAAAAATTAAAAAAGAATATTCCACAGAATATTCCGTGGGTACAGACTAATTAGAAGTTGCCACGTGGCAAGTCCAGAGGCAGCCACTTGGCCCCAAGCTGATGTAAGCAAGTATGGGCAGGTGTGTTAAAATTTGTTGGTGGGGTTGGTGATTCGAACCCCTGACCTTTCATATATCAACCACAAGCTTTACAGTTGAGCCACAACAGTCTTGTTGTTAAAGAACGGTGGAGCAAATTGTTTTAAACTTTAAATTTGAACGGGCGGGAAAATTTGGGGGACCAGCCCTCCCACTCCATATGACCATGTGCCCGGAACCATGGGCGAGCATCTAACCGGGCGCTGAATCCTATGCAAACTGCCGAACCAGTCAAATGCAAAAATTTAGTCGGCGGTTAAGGAGTAATTGGCGGGACTTTTGGCGGTGGTGCCAAATTTGGCGGATGCCCAGATTTGGCAGAGCTCCACTAAAGTTAGTTGGAATCCTTTTAGGGGAAACTGGCAGTTATCATTAAATGGCCATAACTTTGGCTAGGAAAGGCGGTTTTGGACGATTTTTTTTTTTTTATTTTGGGTATTTTGGACATTCTGGAGCCATTGGAATAGGTCTTTCAGCCATCAGAGGTCATTTGCATAGGTTTTTGAGCCGTGGAAGTTCTGGGAGCCACTAGGGCCCAGTATTGTAAGAACTGTTTCAGGTTGCAAGTATCCATTGGAGGTGAAACAACAGTCAATCCTGAAGGATTCATGTGTTATGAATCTGATTTTACAATATATTTCACCTGTAAATACTTATATTTAGCTGTAATTTCATTTTGAGCATTTAATTAAAACGAGGACTGACCCATTTGGGAGCCTTGGACCCAACAGACGTAGCCCAAGAGGGGTGAACTACTTCATCAACTTCTTTTACATCTGTGGTTGATTTATTTTGCAGAACAAATTCGTTTTAATGTGTTAAACAATAAATGGAAATAATTCTTCTATGCTTGAATGGATCATGAACAGCTGAAAATTTCACTTGTTTCTTTACTGCAAGACATGAGAATGTTTTAAACATGTTTACTACTGAATTGAATACCTTGCAAACCTTTTTCAAGTAGTTTCAAATTCAGATCAAGTTGGTATTAGAGCTATGTTGTTGTTCTTTGTATCAAAAGCAGTCAAATAAGCTATAGATAGAGCCTGAAACGAGCCAGGAAGCCTTCGAAATGCTCTTGTTATACAATTGCAAAGTAGATAAATGCTCTTTCAGTTAATCTTTGCTGTAATTGTATTTTGATTGTTTTTGTGCAAAGATCTTCTAACTGTCTTGCAAGTATTGATGCTTATTTTCTTGCAAGTATTGATGCTTACCAGGTTGAAACTTAAAAGAGGGGAAGGACAGTTAACTAGAGAACGAGAGAATCCTCAGTCAAGGAGGAAGGCCAGAGAGCTATCACCTTCACCCTCAATTTCACCCTCAAGAGTCTCAGCAGAAGCTTCAAGAATGTCTGAACATGAAGGAGAAATTCCTCAAGACACGGATCCAAGAGAAGAAGAAAGAGACTTTAGAAAGGCTTTCTTGGACCTCCCTGAAATGGTGAGGATATTGTACCAAGAAAGAAATGAGAAATTGGCTGTAGAAGGGTCCAAACATCCACTTGAAGGAGAGGGTTCTTCAGGAGGTAAGAAGGATGATGATCATTCCAAGAAAGGTCATGGAGGTAATGGTGATCCACCACCCCCATCGTCACCTCCGTCCTCTTTGTCCTCATCTTCTTCTTCTATGCATAAACATAGATCCTCTGGAAAAAGTCCTTTTTTGAAGCTTGATATAAAATTCGAATTACCTATGTTTAATGGTGAAGTGAATGCAGAAAAGCTTGACAGCTGGATTAGGTAGTTGGAGGTTTACTTGAGGATCTAGAATATGCATGATGATGCCACAAAGATTCAGTTGGCTTCTTTGAGAATGGATGGAGCAGCATTGGTCTGGTGGGAGGCCAAGACCAAAGAGGAGATCAAGAAATTTGGTAAGGTTACCTTAACATGGACTGACTTTCTGTTAGCCATTAAAAAACAATTTTATCCTCTTGCTCACATGCAGAAAACCATTATGAACTGGCAAAATTTCATACAACTTAAGGGTCAGAGTGTCCAAGACTACACCCAAGAATTTAGGAGAAGAGCTCTCTTGTTAGGGGTGGATTTACAGACCCAGGACACCTTGCTGAAATATATTGGTGGCCTGCATAGCTACCTTAGACACACCATCTTGATGTTTAACCCTACTAGTTTGGATGAGGTTTGTGTCCAAGCCACCCATTTAGAGCCAAGGGGAAAAAACACTTTTGAAGAGGGTAGAAACAAGCCTACTAAGGGAAAAAACAAAGAGAAAACCTCCAATGGAAAGGGCAAAAAGGATGCATCTGTCAAACAGGAGAGTGAGAAAGTGATCTGTAAACACTGTTCTAAACCAGGCCATGAGGAGAAAAACTGTTGGAAATAACATCCTGAAAAAAGACCTCAATTTAAAAATCCAAAGGGAAACAGAAAACTGCTGCTACTACATCTATTTCACAAGATTTAGGGGATGATTCAGGTGATGAAACCAAAATTACAGCCATGGGTTTGAAAAACTTGAAGGGAAAAGAAATGGAAATTCCAGCTGGCACTAGTACCTCA
Organism: Pinus taeda; assembly: GCA_000404065.3. NCBI lineage: Eukaryota > Viridiplantae > Streptophyta > Pinopsida > Pinales > Pinaceae > Pinus > Pinus taeda. Next base: position 150,275 of record APFE030341224.1, read on the forward strand.
AATTTTCATGTACAAGCTCCTAATGAGGAAGAAAGAATTGAACTGTTTCATGTGAGGGTGATTTCAAAACATACTAAAATTGACACACTTTTTGATAGTGGGTCACAAGCAAACCCTATATCAGAAGACTTGGTCAAGCAGCTTAAACTTTAGACCATTCCACATCCGAAGCCATATCCACTTGGATGGATTTGCAAGGATGCAAATTTACAAGTTTCAAGAAAGTGCAAATTGCACTTTGCAATTACTGCACATTTTATTGATACAATTGAACTTGATGTGGTACCTTTTGATATAACAGGAATTGTTTTGGGAAGTCCTTACTTGTTTGACAGGAAAGCTATCTTCCATCGCCATGAAAACAAATATCATATTTTCAAAGATGGCAAGGAGTTCAGTGTTAGAGCTCATCACAAGAAGACAAAGTATAGCAATGGTGAATGCAGGACAGGTAAAAAGGCTGGTCAATTCAAGTAAGAATTTTGTTCTTCTTATGATTAAGCCCAAGGTTGATGTGAATCATGAGTCGTTTGAAAATTGTGATCCAAAACTTAAATCAGATCTGTATGATGTAGTTGATGCATATCATGAGATGTTTCAGGAGCCAATAGGTTTGCCTCCTAAGAGGGAGATTCAGCATGAAATCCATTTGCATCTAGATTGTCCTCTTCCAAACATAGGCATGTACCGCATGTCTATTATGGAGAATGCTGAGATAAAGAAGCAAATCAAGGACTTGTTGGACAAAGGTTTCATAAGGCCAAGTACTTCACCATGTGGGTCACCGATTGTACTGATTCCAAAGAAAGATGGCACTTGGCGTATGTGTGTTGATTTCAGGACCTTGAACAAGATAACGGTAAAGAATCGTTACCCACTCCCAAGGATAGATGATTTGGTAGACCAACTGAGAGATGCTCAATATTTCACTAAGTTAGACTTGCGTAGTCCATATCATCAAGTAAGAATTGAAGAAAGTGACATTTGGAAGACAACGTTTAAAACCAAACAAGGACTCTTTGAATGGCTTGTGATTCCGTTTGGTTTGTGCAATGCACCTGCAACTTTCATGCGAGCAATGGATGATCTCTTGCATCCTTTTCTTGATGATTTCATTATTGTCTACTTAGATGACATCTTAATCTTCAGCAAGTCTAGAGAAGATCATGTCATGCATGTTAGGAAAGTACTTGATGTTTTGAAGAAGAATCAGTTATTTCTTAAAATGTCAAAGTGTGAATTTGGAAAGACTTCTTTGGTTTATTTGGGACACATAGTAGGAGGAGGTGCTTTGAGAATTGATCTTGCTAAGATTGAGGCTATTGTGAAGTGTCCTACTCCCAAATCCATTACAGAGGTAAGAATTTTTTTGGGTGCAACTCAATATTGGAGGAAGTTCATCTCTAACTTCTCTTCTATAGTAGCTCCTATGCATGCAATGACAAGTGTGAAGCATGCTTTCCAATGGGGAGGAAAGTAGCAAAATGCTTTCGAATCTTTGAAAGCGAAGATTAGTTCAGCTCCGGTCCTTGCATTACCGGATTTGAGACAGCCATTTGAGATACAAACCGATGCTAGTGATTATGCCATGGGTGCAGTCCTTCTACAGCATGGTAAGCAAGGAAAATTTTAAGGATGGAAATTTTTCTTGAAGTTTAGAAACAATGGCGAATCTCATTAATCCCTAATATGCAAACTATAAAATGTTTATTGATATATTTGTAAGATTATTCAAATTTATAATGATTTTATATATAGTCTCTATATAATGTTGGCGATTTTAAAGGTAAAATAATTTTATATTCTAAAATTTGGGCGAATCACCTTTT